>JAYKKM010000502.1:20000-264964 GCA_035772405.1 Chrysogorgia sp. JL179-B06 | reverse complement strand
GGTTGTGTGTTGTTGTTTTGTATGTGTGTGTCTGTTGTGTTATGTGTGTGAAGTGTGTGTATCAGTGTGTATGTTGAGTTTGTATTTTTGTGTGTTCAGTAGTGGTCAAATTGTTTTGATGTTGTGTACGTGTGTGTACGTGTTGTTGTGTGTGTATTATGTGTTTGTTTTTGTGGGTGTCTTGTGTGGTCTATGTGTATATTTTTCTGGTGTGTTTGTGTGTGTTGTCTTTGATGTTTTTGTATTATGTAGTATTGTTGTTTATGTATGTACATGACTTTATGTCTTTGTATGAACTGTGTCTGTTTGTTGTTATTATGGATGGTGTGTGTGGTGTGTGGTGTAGTGTGTGTGGTGTGTGTGTGTGGAGTGTGTGGTGGCTGTGTGTGTGTGGTGTGTGTGTGTGGTGTTTGTGTGTGGTGCTGTGTGTGTGGTGTGTGTCGTGTGGTGTGATTGTGTGTGGTGTCGCAGCGTGTGGTGTGTTTTGTGTGTTGGTGTGTGAGTTCGTTTTGGTCTGGTGTGTGTGGTGTGTCGTGTGTCTTGTGTGTGTGTGTTGTGTGCTGTGTGTGTGTGTGTGAGTGTGTGTGTGTGGTGTGTGGTCGTAGTGTGTGCTGGTGTCTTTGAGTGTGGTGTGGGTGGGTGTGTGTGGTGTTGTGTGGTGTGTGTGTGTGTCGTGTGGTGTGTGTGGTGTGTGGTGTGTGTGTGTGTCGTGTGTGTGTGTTGATGTGTGTGTGTCGTAGTGTGAGTGAGAGTTGTGTGGTGTGTTTGTGGTTGTGTGTGTGGTGTGTTGTGGGGTTGTGCGTTGTGTCGTGTGTGTGGGGGTGTGTGTGTGTGTTGTCGTGAGTGTGTGTTGGTTTGTGGTGGTGTGGGTTGTGGTTGTGTGTGGCGTTGTGTGGTGTGTGTTGTGTGTCGTGTGTGTTGTGTGTGTGTGTCTGTGTGTGTGTGTTGTGTGTGTGTGTTGTTTGGTGGTGGTGTTGTGCTCGATGTGTGCTGTTGTGAGCTGTGTGTGTTGTGAGTGTGTGTGTTGTGGTGTGTGTTGTGTGGGTGTTGGTGTGTGTGTAGTGTGTTGTGTTGTGTGTGTGTGTGTGTGAGTTGTGTGGTGTGTGTTGTGTGTGTGTGTTGTGTGTGTGTGAGTTGTGTGTGTGTGTTGTGTGAGTGTGTGTTGTGTGTGTGTGTTGGTGGTGTGTGTGTGTTGTGTGTGTTTGCGTCGTGTCGTTCGTGTGTGAGTGTGTTGTGTGTGTAGTGTGTTGTGTGTGTGAGTGGGAGTAGATGTGTTAGTGTAGTGGGGGTGTGTGTGTGGGTGTGTGTGTGTGTCGTGTCGTGTGTGTGTCGTGTGTGTTGTGTTGGTGTTGGTGTGTTTGGTGAGTTGGTGTGTTGGTGTTGTGTGTCGTGTGTGGTGTGTGTGGTGTGTGTGTGCTGTGTGTGTGTGTGTGTGTGTGGGTGTGTGTAGTGTGTGTGGTTGGGGGTGTTGTGTGTGGGTTGTGTTGTCGAGTGTGTTTGTGTTGTGTGTGTGGGGGGTTGTGTTGTGTGTGTGTTGTTTTGTGTGTGTGTTGAGGTTGTGTGAGTAGTGGTAGTGTGTGTGTGCTTTGTGGGGGTTGTGTGTTGTTGTGTGTGTGCTGTGTGTGTGTGTTGTGTAGTGTGCTGTTGTCGTGGTGTGGGTGGTTGTGTGTGTGAAGTTGCGGTGTGACGTGTTGTGTGTGTGTGTTGGGTCGGTGTGTGTTGGGTGTGGCTGGTCGCTTGTGTGTGTGTGTTGTGTGTGTGTGTCTGTGTGTGTGTGTGTTGTGTGTGTGTTTTTTTTTTTTGTGAGCTGGGTGCCTGGTGTGTGTGGTGGTGTGGGTGTGGTGTGTGTGTGTGTGGTGGTGGTTGTGTGGTTTGTTTCGTGTGTGTGTGGAGTGTGTGTAGGGTGTGGTGTGATGTGTGTGTGTGTGTGTGGTGTGTGTGGTGTGGTCGTGCGTGGTGTGTGGTGTGGCTGTATGTGTGGCGTGTGGTGTGTGTGTGGTGTGGCTGTGGTGTGTGTGGTGTGGTCGTGTGTGTGGTTGTGGTGTGGTGTGGTGTGCGTGTGTTGGTGGTGTGGTGTAGTGAGTGTGCTCGTGCGTGTGTGTGTGTGTGTGGTGTGTGGTGTGAGTGTGGTGTGTGGTGGTGTGTTGGTGTGTTGGTGTGTTGGTCGTGGTGTGCGTGAGGTGTGTGTGGTGTGTGTGCTGTGCTCGTGTGTGTGTGTGGTGTCTGTGTGGTGTGTGTGTGTGTGTAGCTGTTGTGTGTGTGTGTGTGTGTGTGAGTGGTGTTTGTGTGTGTGGGTGGTGTGTGGTGTGTGCGATTGGTGTGTGTGTTATGTGTTTGGTGTGTGTGTGGTGGGGTGTGGGATTGGTGTGTGTGGTGGTGTGTGTTGTGGTTGTGTGTGCGTGTGGTGTGTGTGTGGTGGTGTGTAGTGTGTGAGTGTGTGTGTCGTGTGGTGTGGTGTGGTGTGTGGTGTGGGTGTGGTGTGTGTGTGGTGAGAGTGGGTGTGTGTGGAGTGTGTGGTGTGTGCGTGTGTGGTGAGTCGTGTGTGTGGGGGTGTGGTGTGGGGTGTGTGTGTGTGGTGAGGGTCGTGAGGTGTGTGGTCGAGGTGGTGTGAGTTTGAGTGGTAGTGGTGTGTGTGGTGTGTGTGAGTGTGGTGTGTGGAGAGTTGTGTGTGTGTGTGTGGGTGATGTGTGGTGTGTGTGTGTGAGTGTGTGGGGTGTGTGAGTGTTTAAGTGAGAGTGTGATGAGGTGAGTGTGTGTGTGGTTCGTGTGTGTGTGGTGGTGTGGTGTGTGTAGGTGAGGAGTGTGTGTTTTGGTCGTGTTTGTGTAGTGTGTGGTGTGTCGTGAGATAGTGTTTTATAGTATATATAAGATAGTTAGTTTTAGATATTGATAGTATAGATATATATAGATAGTATTTATATTAGAGAGATAGATATAATTTTATGATATTATATATTATATATATAATATATAGTCTTTAATATATTTATATAACTTTATCATATAGTATATATATATAAATATATTATTATATATATATATACTAGTTAATATATGATATAATATATATATTTATATATAAATATATATTATAAGATATATATATAATATATGATATATATATATAATTATATAATTATATATCTTTGATATTATATATATATATTCATATATATTTATAGATATAATATGAAATATAAATATATAATATATATATATATATATTTTATATTTTAATATATAATATTATATATATATATATAATTATATATATAATATTATATATATATAATTATACAATTATATATATAAATTATATTATATAAAATATATATAATATAATTTTATATTATATAATATTAGATTATATATATAATATATATAAGATTAATAATTTAATTATTAATATATAATTAATATTAATATATAAAAATATAATATATATATATATAATATAATATATATAATATATAGATAACTTTTTTATAATATATTTTAATATATTTAAATAATATATATATATATATATATATTTATATATATAATATTATATATTATATAATATATATCATATATAGATATATATATATATTATAATAAATATATATATATATATATATATATATATATTATATTTATATATATATATTATATATTATATATATTATTAAATATTATATATTATATATATATGTATTATATATTATATATATTATATATATATATATATATTTCTATATATATTATATGTATATGTTATGTTGTATATGTATGTTGTACATATGTATGTAAGTATGTATGTATGTATGTATGTATGTATGTATGTATGTCTGTATGTATGTATATATGTATATATGTATATGTAATGTATATATGTATGTGTGTGTATATATGTCTATATCTGTATTATGTCTATATAAGTCTATATATGTCTATATATGTCTATATATGATCTATATGTCTATATGTCTATATATGTCTATATATGTCTAAATATGTCTATATATGTCTATATAATGTCTATATATGTCTATATATGTCTTTATATGTATGTTATATATATGTATATATATGTATATATATGTATTATATGTATATATATGTATATATATGTATATATATGTAGATATATGTATTATATGTATATATATGTATATATAGGTAATGTCTGTGGGACGGAGAATGGTACAGCTGCTGCTATGCAGTGTTCATTTAGAGTTAATGGAGAAGATGACCAGTCAGGAGAAAGGTCTCATAGGTACTGTTCGTCACCGGCAAACCAGCGCATTGAAGGCTGGTGGTCTTTTCTACGACGCACCAGGTCAAATTGGTGGATAAACTTATTCAAGGATATGGTAGAGTATGGATATCTTCAGTTGGGGAATACACTACACATGGAGTGTCTATGGTTTTGCAATGCAAAGGTCATCCAAGATGACTTAAATCTAGTCCGAGATCAGTGGAATAGTCATAAGATAACGAAGTCTGGCTATAATACCGTTAATGGCGTACCGGATGTTATGTATGATCTGCCGGAGTATTATGGAATGGAGGAGTGTTTAGTTCCTGTATCGGAACAACAAGTTATTGAATTCGAACCTAACTGTGAATTGGATGCAGACATCAGTTTATACACTGAATATTTCGAACACGTATTGATAACCAAAGAATGGGCCTACCCAGGAAATAGGGACGATGCTTTCGAATTATTTCGAAATATAACAGCGTTACAAAATCATTAAAAGTGTGAGGATGGGTGTTACATAATATGTAACCATCTGAATGTATTATAAACACTACTTCGTAATACAAACTTGCCAAACTTTATTTTCTTATTAACATATAATATAAAAGACAAATATGATTGTTGTTCATACTCTTAATCATTATCACAAACAAATAAAAGGTTATATAAACGGTTATTCCCGATAAATATTTGTATAACATACCGTTTTGTTTCCTGAGACCAGATAAAGGATGGGCTTTCTCGATCATTCAAATTATTTTGATTAATAGACACTTGATTATCCACATTTCAATTGAAAAATAACTCTTCTCACACAATGGAATACTCTAAGACAAAGGTTTTGATAAGATAAGTTCAGGACAACTATTTGATTTGCTTCAAACGTTCAGATGCATTTAGGAGCTATATAATAATATATTTATAGTAGATCAGAGTGAGACTTACCTTCGTCTTCGAACTTTGCTGAAAGCATGAAAACGCATCACTGCCGTATTTATCCTCGCAGCCAGTATTTTGTAAGATCGACGAATAATTGATGATCAGCCACTTCTTTAGAATTGGTAACACAAAAAGCAATAAAGAATCCAAGACCCAAACCACAAGAGATTCAAAATTTCAAATATGGTGCAGCAACATTAACTCGCTAGGACCTCTGGGAAATGTCCATATACCCTTCACCAATCCCTTCACAATCCCTATACTTCCCTGCCAAAACATTGCTAAAGATGCCACAGAAGGCTACTGTGGAGGAGGCTAGTAGAAATTATATATAATATCAGCATAATGTCAAGTTGAGCGAGCCAGTGTATCTTGCTGGTTTATAAAGCTCTCCGTTGAGGGGGAGGGGATTGGCTAACTCGAATGACACCAAGATGACTCCGCGTCGCGTTTGCGCAATGTTTATTCACTTTCAGTTATATACCGGCGGTAATGAGTATATTGAAATTGAGTATATTGAAATTGACTAAGAAATATGCCATTGTTACAAGTAAATTTCATTGTCGGTAATATTATTCTTGTCATCTTGATAAGAAATTCATATTTAATCTTGGTTAATTATTGATAAGAAAATATTTTCTCGTTTTAAGTGAAATCGATTTGTTTTTGTGTATGAATATATATTCTATTTTTCTGGGTAGGCTTTTACTTAATAAATGACAAAATATATAATAATTACATGATCAGGTTTTCTTATTTCATTAATTTTTATTATCTCAAAATAATTGTTTTTATGGAAATCTTATCTTTAACATATTGTTTTTCTTGTAAATAAAATAATTTTCTTATTTCAAGAAAATATTTTCTTTCATAGTTTAAGAAAAAGGAAAATATTTCTTACTTTAAGAATTGTTTTTCTTATCAAGAAAATCATTTTCTTATTTTAAGAAATTGGAAAATCTCATTTCTTATTTTAAGAATTTTTTCTTTAATTAAGAAAATTATTTTCTTGTTTTAAAGACTAATAATTATTGAAATAAGAAACATTTTCTTAATAAGAAAATGACTTTTTGCTGTGTAAGGTGCACAATTAAGTGAGATAGAAAATCGACCGAAGGCCCGACTGAGGGTCCGAGACAGCTAGTGAACTGATATATTCTTATAAACCAATGACCAAAATTTTAGGTGAAACTTCATATAAATCCCGAAATGACGTCACAGACTGACTATCGGTAGTAAAATTTGAAATTAAAATCGGCTGTTATTTTCAAAATAAAGCATTATAGCATTATATTTTAAATTTGGGATATTTATATGAAACATCTGCTAAAATTTTGCTAAAAATATAATTTTTGTTCCTATAGGAATTCTGATTCAAATTCCTATAGGAAAGTTTGTTCCTATAGGATCCTATAGGAATTCCTATAGGATGGGAATTTTCCTATAGGAATTCCGATTCACATTCCTATAGGAAAGTTTGTTCCTATAGGATCCTATAGGAATTCCTTTAGGAATTGCAAATTCCTATAGGATCCTATAGGATTTTTTCGTAAGGGATACATTGCCATGATCATCAAATGCAGTTAATATACTGTAAATGATACACAACTAAAGCTGAACAGGGACTAAACATTGCGAATGTATCAAATGTCACTAGCAACATGCTACTATACTGTATCTATCCAAATTGAATAATATCGTCGATAATCCTTCCAACATATTGGCATTACTGCAGATCTTATCAATTAAAGTGTCAGTTTTTTAACAAACGTAGCAATGCAACTATAGTCAATGTTCAGTGAAAGTTGTGTCATCTTTTAACTAAACAATGTAAACAATATAAACAATGTAAACTATTAAAACAATGTAAATATAAAGCATATATTATATAGTAACAGCAACTAGTAGCGACAAGGTGTCGTGACAGCTACCATAGTTAAGGCAGATATATTAACTGTAACTAACCATAATAACAATTTTGCATTTATAATCGGCCATCTAATTGGAAGTATTGAACTTTGCCAAAAGATAAAAACAAAAGTGTTTACTGTGGAATAGAACACTAGATAACAAGCAACATCTATAACTGAAACAGATTCAGGAGCAATAGTGTTACGATCCCTGATATCAAATACAACTTTACTGTTGTTCAACAGTTCATTACACAATATTGAACTGCATGAATCCTTTTGCTGCAACAATTCACTAAACTCTTCCGAAAGTTCATTGTAAGACTGATAAGTGGACGGCAGTTCAAGCACTGGTCCACATGTGTGAACAATTGGCCTGCGAGCTGTTCCTTCAAGAGTAGTAAAGGAAACATCAATTGCTTTACATACCATAACATCACTTCCAGTGACAAACTTAAGAAATAGCGAGAGCGCGTATCTCCTTGTAAAGATCTGATATACTTCTTTAAGTAATCTAAACATTGACGCTCTGCATCTGAAGATGGCTCTGACACAATTAACTTAACAACCTTTTTTGCAGTAGGTCGTTTCGTATCATAGATACTTTCTAAACCTCCCAAAGTATTGAAATCGGGATACATCATCAAAGCTCTAACGATAGGGGCCCAACAATGCGCGACATATCTCGGTTTTTGTATGAGTTCCTTATGGGCAAGCTCGTATATAATCTGAAGAATGTTTTTCTTGTGGGGATTGCGAAAGCATTGATAGTTTGACAAAAAATCTAGAACATCCTCATCCTCAGAGACCCAGTCCTCACTTAGAGATTTTTCCAGTGCCTCTCTTTCATCTTCAGAAATATACGGTCGGAATGAAGCAAGCAGATATTCTTGTGAAATAGCTTCTTCCCCATACAAACATGAAGCTAAAAAACCTCTAGACAAATGGAGTGGGAAATAGCCCTCCCTAACATAGCCATACACCAGTATTCTGGCAATTGCCTCCCACTCAGACCTTTGAAAATCATGCCTTATAGCAGGGACTTTTTCTTGGGCCCCTACACTTAATGAATTAAAACACTGGGCCCAAAAACTTGTTAATGCATCACGAAGGACACCTACACCAGAACCAGCCTCTTCAGCCCCATTATCACCAATAAATTTTACGTCTACATTACATGATAAAATGTCAGGGTCTTTGAAGACTCTTATCATGTCGCTTTTGATCATGACTCTATGCACAAGAACATTCTTCACAGGTAAATGTGTGGTATCTTCCACGATGGTTAACGGTTGCATTTCAACTAAATTCACAGGCACATTTGTAGTATCTTCAATGATGGTTAATTGTTGTGTTTCATCTTAATAAATATAAATTGAAATATAAATTATATATATATACAGTATATTTGCAGTAAATTGACAGACAGACAGAAAAATTGACTGACCGACCCTACTGATTGACATGATAATAAGAATAGATGTGCAGTAAAAACCCTCTAACAAGAACCTTATTTTGACAAAATTAGCCTGGGATAGGTTCTTAAATATTTTATATGTAACAAAAAATCAAGATGTCAGATTCTTATAAATATATATTAACAATTATAATTTAATATATTAACAATTAATATATATAACATATAGGTATTAACAATAATCTAGATTTACCATATTACTTTAATGATTAATTTAATCCCTACTGTAATTAAGCACTAGTGTATTAAGCATGTACTTAAGATCTAAATGCACTGTACAGTAAAAATATACAGTTCTTTAGAACTGTAACCAGTTATTGACTTTAAATTGTTTGGTATTGACTTTGTTTAACACTTTGCTACAGAGGTATAATTATTATAAATTAATTTTTTGACATAAGAACCTATTTCGAATATCAGGCTCAAACAGCTTGTTAAGGGGCAAAAATTCTTAGTTTCAGCCAGTAGGTTCTTATACTGTAATGGAACATTCTTGTTAGTGGATTTTTACTGTATAAAAGACTAGACTAAAATAATGGGTAAATTCAAAATGTTACTTAAAAAAGGGTCACTAAATTACACCCCTTGATTCTGAGCTGACAGTACAAGTTTCATCATGAATAATAAAGAAATAAATGATTAATTATTACTTTACCAAGGGTTACAACAGGTATATTATCATCAGGTACTGCAATCACACAGAGGTTGGAACTAGGTACATGCAAGCTGGAATTGTTGCTTTCATTTTTAATAACAGGTATACAAGAATGGTTGCTCAATTCATTTCCATCAACACAGGGTGGGGATTACTGTCGTTTTCACGAGCATTTACACCAGAATTGCTGCTTTTACTAACTGTTTCAGTTGAACAGTTCACACTAATGCCTATAAAAACATAAAATTTCAATCTAGATTTAACTTTGAATGTCATCTGAAATGCAACATGTACTGACTGTAATTATTATAGTAATGTCACACACAGCAAGATAGTTCACACAGTGTGAAAATCTGTGTGCTAATTGCTAAATAAAGAAATAAATATGCTATCTTCCTTTGCAACAAAATGAACATTGAAGGTGAATGTGATGATACACATAGAATAAAGGCAGAATATCTTTGGTCCTAAAAATTCAGTTGTTCTGCATATGGCCTTAGGAAGCAGGAGAGAGGGGACACAGGTTGCACGGCCAACCACCGGCCATTTGCCAGAAATAGGGGGCTAATATATATGCTGTAGATTTCAAAATATTTTGGGCGCAAGTGGCACTTGCTCATACATAATTGGCAAAGGCAATAAAGGTAGACTAAAAGCATCTTGTTTATGATCATAATATTTTGTTGTAAAACTGATCTCAAAAATTAAGAAAATTGTGTTTCAGAGAGTGGAAAAATCTAATATTTTTTGGAGCATATGATCCCCCACCCCCCTAGAGTGTTATCACAACTTCGGCACTCAACAAGCCCCCCTAATATGAAACATCTTCCCATGGCCTTGGTTTTTCACAATTCGTCCGGATAAATTGTGGGGATGAAATATGGGAGAATATTGCATTTTTACTATATTGTAATACAGGTCTGTTGGTGGAAAAGTCCTAGAAAATAGCCCTGACTGTATCTTAAAAATAAAATTCATTACCAACTCAAAACCTTCATCACATCACTTTATATCATGTACTAGCAACAACAAAGACAAAAACAACAACAACAACAACAGCAAATATAGTACCTGATTGATAGTATGACTATCCTCATTGTCATCAATATCATCCAAGAATTTCATCGATTCTGAAAATACTGCATCGAAGTATTCCCCAGTCTTACAGAGGTACAACGTTATCCGTGCGTACGCTTTTCCAAGTTCCTCCTTGTATCTCTGAAGAGTAAAAACTTCAGTGCTTCCTGGTAGAAATTTAACTTCAGTTCGATCTGGATAAACCAGAGTAAACCGATTTGGGTCTCCATGAATATCCTTATTGAACTTAAGCATCTTTTCCACGCTCCTCTTGTGTAGTTCAATACTGCTAATTGTTGGAAAAACCTTGAGTGGCAGAGTTGACCCACGAACAATTTTCAAGTCTCCCTCTCGGAACTTCATAAAACCAATTTGGATGTTCACCTCAGAAACCTTGTTCTCGCTCTTTGCTCCTGAACTCCCTTTCTTATTCTTAAACCAGCCCGTTCGTTCTTTTTGTTTCTTCTCCCTGAATTGTTCGAAGGTGACGGAAGACACGGAATCGGAATGGCCGGAAGGCTGTGAACTGGGCTGTGAACCGGGCTGAGGTCGTTTTCTGGATGTGGTTGCAGTACTACTCCCTACCACCAATGTCACCAAACATCCAGAGCCACACTCGTGGCAGAATTTAGCTTCTTTGCAGACTTCATAACCACATTTTGAACAATACATGGTGCCACCATAGTTAACTGTAACTCCGCAAGTGCCCGCAAGCAGAATTGGCTTGCCAGCGGGAAACTACATTGATTACAGCGGACTCTTTCTTATTTGCAGCGACTCTTTTTTATTTGCAGCGATTGTTTCTTATTTGCAGCGACTCTTTTTTATTTGCAGCGATTGTTTCTTATTTGCAGCGACTCTTTTTTATTTGCAGCGATTGTTTCTTATTTGTAGCGATTGTTTCTTATTTGCAGCGATTATTTTGTTTTTTATTTGCAGCGATTGTTTCTTATTTGCAGCGACTCTTTCTTATTTGCAGCGATTGTTTCTTATTTGCAGCGATTGTTTTTTATTTGCAGCGATTGTTTCTTATTCGCAGCGATTGTTTTATTTGCAGCGTGTCCCTTGTCGGCCATCGTACATAGATAACCGAATCGGTATCAAAATATAAAACATGTTTTCCTAATTTTTCAATTACATCATATAACTGTAGACGTGCATAAGCTGTAACAAAACATGCGATAACAATATTACCCGTTTTTAAAGCTACTGTAGATTCAGCTACATTTTCATATGTACAACGTAAAAGAGTAACATTAATAAAATCTAGACGTTAATTTTTTACCCCTATCGTTAGCTAAAAATAATAATTCCTCATAATCATTTTAAAAAGCAACGCGCGTGTTATTTTCATTTTGTGCAAATTTACCCCACAAGGAATTTAACAATGTTTTCGCTATAGTTCTTAAACCGGGATTTTTTTCTATTTTATCTTTATCTAAACTAATATGTTCATGATTCAAATAATCTTTACAATACTGGTTAATTTTAATTTTATTTTTACTACCATCACTATTAAAACATTCAGTAGGTAAACCTGACGCCTCTTGTTTTAGTTTTAAAAAATCGTTTACATAATCAACAAAGATTTTTTCTTGCCGATCATAATGATATATTTCATAGATTTGAATTATTTTATATCCCTTATCAACAGCTTTATTAATTTCTACACTCCCCCATGTCCCCTGTAAACAGCGATCGTTTTCATTATGTATACATTTATCACATTTATCGATAGCACATTGATTACATAAAGGAAATAATAATTTTCCAGCTACTCTGACGGGTAAAACACCAAAAAAAAGCTTTTGCGGGGGTAATATACGACCTTTAATCAAACCGAAAATATATTTTATATTTATATTCTCACACTCTTCATTAACTAAAATTTTAGGGTGTCCAACTGGGAAAACAAATTCTTTTTGAACAAAAGGATATAGCGATGTAAAGTCTACATAATTAATTTGTTCATTTTGTTTTATCTCTCTAAATAAACATATAGAAGAAGTTCGCCCCCCATATAATCCATCGTGAGGGTTTAATATTGTATATCCAAAAAAAATTTGTTTCAATTCAATAATATCACTACAACTATATTTTTTTTCATTTAAAAATTCACATTCCCATTTTTGAACAACTTTATATCCTGCATTTAACAATTCATTTGTAAAACGTTGAGTTTTCGAGTATAATGTTCCAAATTTTTCATTCACTAAAGTGTTCATTTCATATTTTTCAAAACAACGAGAACATCCATGAAAAAAACATCCGTGAAATTGATAAACTGTATTATCATAAAATCCATCAACAAATCGTCCTAATATTTTTTTTTCTCCTTGAGAGGAACCTTTATATTCTAATTGTCCTGATAAATATTTATTAATTTCATACAACCAACAAAACGCTATTAAACTTTGATTTACATTGCATCGATAACCTCCTGCAGGAATTATCCCTACACATTTTTTTGTTAAAAAGTTTTGCCGAAATATTTTTGATGCTAAACTTGCAATAGTAATACAATTTTTTTCATAAAAAGCTGCTACACAAGCAATCGAATCTATCATGATGAAAATTTTACACATCCTTTTCTTAAAATATTCACATCCTGACAACAATAATAATATATTTCATCTCGAAAAATATATATACTTTTCTTTTTTTTCATTATACCATTTTTCAAATTTATCTTTATCACTCATATTATCTATATCACTCATATTATCTATATCAAAATATTCGCTATCAATCATATCCCCTCTATACTTTAAATCAGTAAATCTATAGGGGTGAAAGCCTTTTTCATCTTCGAGAAGACCCATACATTTAGGAATAGCAGATAAGGGCATAGTTAAAAAAAAATAACTATCTAAAAATAGAATATTCTTTTCGCATATTTCTAAACTCATTATTTTAGTACCATTCATAATAGTTTTTGGAATAATTTTTAATTTTTCTAATAAATATTTAAAAATAAAAATTGTATCAAATCTCCCGCCATTATGGGCAATCCAAACAGAACCCTCTTGTTCCAATATAAAACTACATAAATCTTCAACAACAGTGCTATTATTATTATCAAAAATAAATTGTCTATAGCCGCAACAACTAACAGCTTCAATATTTTCATCAATAAAACACGATTGTGTTAAGGGAATTTGTTGTTTTTTAAACGGGATATCTTGACAGCGCATGCATACTTTTTGTACTATACAATAAAAAGGAACTAACATTTTATTGTCATCTACTTTTGTTTCAAAATCGAAAAATGTTGGTGGTTGTTTTTTATTTTTTGGAATAGATAGTGTTTTCATAAAACAATAATGCGTCTTTTTCTGATAACTATTACAATGATAACAAAATCTTTTAGAACAATCATGTTTTACACTTTTATCACGTTGAATAAAAGAAAATCTAGAACATATTTTATAACATGGTTCACAAAAAAACATATATTGACAAGGAGTTAAACGGGAATAATTTTTTTGAGAAGGCTTAAAATTTTATGGGTTAAATGATTTAAATAACATGTTTGATTATAAAACAATATATTACAATTAGAACATTCAATCTTTGTTGTATCTTTAGGGCATAAATTATTTTTATAACATTTTTGACAGGTTAAATTAGTTCGACACACGTGTGAATCAATAAATTCACCATGTGAAAAATAACTCATACATTTAATACAAAATTTATTGGGTTGTATTTTAGAAAATTCCTTCATATTTAAAACAACATCATAATGTTTATTATTTAACCATAAACATACTATATTATTAGTTAATTTAATAAGATTTCCTTCAGAATCTGTACGTGAATCATAAATGATATTATCTAAATCGAGATCTGAATACACTACCAAGTCAACACCTTGAGCATTAAGAAATTTTTCGTACACAATCGAAAATTGTTTAACTTTAACTTCTTCACCCTCGGGTATACCCGATTTTTTATACACAGCACATATTTCTTCAACACTAAATAATTCGTCAATACTTTTACTAGGTTGTTTAGTCATCGTCTCATACCTATGATCTTTATACAAAAACGATAGACCTACTAAAATAGATAACGCAAAACAACAATTTTTAATTGTTTGCGTTAACTTAGTACTGATAATATAAAAAACTCCAGTGCGAAATTTACGATCATATTTTGTTATAGATTTATTTACTTTACCTCCACCACTATCATTTTCATTTGCTTTATTTAATCTATTGTAAATTTTTTTTCTCCTAATTAAAGGATTTTTTTTTTGTTACTTGATAAATTATTAGCTGATAATCCCGATGGAAAAGTTTGAATAACTACAGTACATTTCCACCCGTTCGCTATCATTTCTTGATTACTTTGCATATGTTTTTCAAAAATATTTTAAAAATATTTTACATTAACATCACTTAATTTCATTACAGCTGTAGAGAAAAACCCTTAGGGGCATGACTAAAAATAAATCGCACATAGTCATCATTATTTTTTACACTTGTACGTGCATAATTAATCAAATAAGTAAAAAGTAGCGTCAACAATTGTATAAAAGCTATAAAATTAACATCCGCTTTACGAGCAATAGATATTGAAAAAGTTTGTTCAATCACTTTAAACTTTTCATTTTCTTTTTCATTAATTTTCTCAACACTAATAATATTATCCTCATTTGTTTGAGTTTTTTTTGTTTTTTTTTCACTTTCAAACAAACTTACTAAACGTTCTATTTCTTTGTTATTATATTTAAATTCCTTTTGTTGATTCTCCATGGTTTTGTTCTTTTCTTCTTCTAAAACAAGAAATACATGAGGTTTTTTTATTTT
Organism: Chrysogorgia sp. JL179-B06; assembly: GCA_035772405.1. NCBI lineage: Eukaryota > Metazoa > Cnidaria > Anthozoa > Scleralcyonacea > Chrysogorgiidae > Chrysogorgia > Chrysogorgia sp. JL179-B06. The sequence continues at coordinate 249,846 of JAYKKM010000502.1, read as the reverse complement.
TTTTGTTTTCCTCTCCATCAACAAGATCCCCTATATTAATATGATCTGCCTCTTTTACACTAATACAGTTAAAGGTCACCAACGGTTTATCTCCAGCACCCATCCAATTACCCATTTTTTCTAAAAAAATGTGTGAAACTATACATATAGAAATTTATTTAAAAAATAAAAATAACGAACCTTATATAGCCTATGAAGTTTTAGATAATGATGCTTGTATTTTATTTTCACCAGAAATATTTCGTGAATGTCTATTAAATTTTACAGAAGATAATGAGGAAATCATTTATATTAATTATTTAGTAATACAAGAAAGATTAGAAGATTTAAAAAAAAATATATATCAATTATCATCATCTATTATATATAAAATTGAGTGTATTATAAATTTTATTAAAAAAAATAATACACCCTATCTTGGAATTAAAACAATATTTAATTATGGTTAGAATGAAATTAGCGGTAAAAAAACGAAATAATAACTCGCGTGTCGTTAATAAATCACAAAGTATACGGAATGTTCTTCAATGTAAAAGTAATACTGTAAAAAGAATAAGATGTCGTAAATGCACCGCTCATACCCCAAAATGTTGGATCCATTTAGCTAAAGAAGATAACTTACGTGTAAAAAAATCAAATATTCCAAATGCTGGAAAGGGATTGTTCGCGTGGAAAAATCAATTTAATCTAAAAAAACCAATAATCCAATACACTGGTCGAAAAACAAATCAAACAGAATTAAATCGAAAATACGGTATAGATGTAAACGCCAACTATAGTATTTGTGATACTCCCAACAATTGTTTGGATGCTGATTTAAGTACTTATTCTGCAGCTCGTTTTGCAAATAATTGAAAAAGAGGATCAAAATATAAAAATAATTCCTACTTTACTTATAAAAAAAATAATAATAAATACTTTTTAGAAAGTTCAAAACGTATAAAACCCCATGAAGAAATTTTTGCTAATTATGGTCCGAACTATTGGAAAAGAAAAAAACGATAAATCATAATGGGGTGTAGGAAATGTAGAAGATATGTAAAATTATTAGGTAAAGGATTTAAAGGGAAAAAAAAACAAAGAGGTGGTGGTTTTAGAGGAACTAAAAAACAACGTGGGGGTATAAAAATAACTAACGCGTTAGGTAAAAATATCATCAACGAAATTAATAAAGGTTTTGGAATCTTAAAAACACTAAAAAATAAATCTCAAAAAGGAGGAATAGTGCAACCACGACATCGTAGATATGGTGGATATTTAGAAAAAATAAGAATGTATTAATATTAAAAAATAAATAAAAATATTCTTTATCTTTTCTTTTTTGTCAACAAAATATTTATTATTCCATTTTTTTATTTTACATTTTATCAACCAATTCACAACATTTAAGAGTGAATTTTTCAGTATTAAGAGTGTTAAAATTTGTCATTGCTGTCAAATAAAAACTACGTATTGTACAAGCAATTTCTACACAATTAATTGGCCTTTGTCTCCAATATAGATAATCATTAAATATACAAAAAATAAAATAAGAAGTAAGATTATCATAACAATGAAATTTTTCAGGAAAATTGTCATTTAACCAAACGTTAATTGTTTCTTTAGAATAAGGAAAACAGAAGTTTAGTAAATTATGTTCCATATACGTTGAAAATAAACATTGAAAATGTTTTAATATACAATCAGGAACAAGTCTTTCTTGTTTATCTTGAAACAGCTGAATTACAAAAAACAACTCCCATCGGTTTCTTCTTTCAAATAAAAATATATTTTAATCTTGTAAATAGTAGAAGCATAGGTATCTGAAATCTTCAATAATACATGGTACGCTTCAATTCCATCTTCATTCAAACTAAAACTGTCAATAAAATCCCAAATATATCTACATGTAAAATATCCATTTGACCGGTCAATACATCCATTCTTAAAACACTACATTAATGTTCAATGTTTCAAACTTTTATAGTGATAAAAAATATTGTTGTTTCCATACTCTATTTATTTTTTCCATAATTTGAACACTAAACAAAATTATTTCATTTCTTTCTAAATAATTCAAATCTTTAAAATCAGGTAATGATGAATCGTAGCATTGAAAAGATTCAAAATCTCCATTTTCTAAACAAATCACTGAAACCTCCCGATAAATCCATCGATGATTTGAATAAAAAGCTTCACAGTCAATCAAATGTGTAATTTTTTTCAAATAATGGCTCGCTGATTCTTTTAAAAAAGACTTATCTTTAATAGAGTTATATAAACTCATAACTAAATTTTTAATGTTTTTATCCGAATATTTATACTATTTTTCCGACTAATAAAACTATATCATTTATTCGAAAATTGTCGATTGGTTAATAGTATTAAGTTGTGATTGGTGTTCAACAATCCGTCAATCAAAAAATTTCAACAAATATGATTGGTTAGATTTTAAGCTACTGAAAGCTGATTGGTTAAATAATTCAACAACTGTCAATCAAACAATTTCAACAAATATGATTGGCTAAATTTTAAACTCGTGAAAGCTCATTGGTTAAATAATTGTACCCCCCTATAAACAAATATAAAAACCCAACCCAACGGTCTACACCCCAAAAAGCATTCATATCCTGTAGAAGAAGGTTATAATGACAAATTCAAAGAAAAATAAGAAACATGAATAGGGAAATACAGTTAAAAGATGTGAAGGCCTATTATGACGGTGGCAACTTTTGTGTGTTCCTGATGAAAGAGACCCCGAAGGAAGATGATACCCTACCGAAAGTCCCTATCACCAGAGCGAAAAAAGGAAGATGATGGCCGAAATCGACTCGTGGGGCAAATTGATGCACCAATGCCTGACCGACGTGGTGGATGAAAAAAAGAAAAAAACACTTGCAAAACTAACAGTGACCAAATAATATTAAAGACATAAAAACAATTTTAATATACTTATTCTGATTCATGTTAATATTATTTTTTGTCTTTTATTCTACCGATTGTTGTTTGAGTCTTTTTTTCGGGAATAATAAAGCTGCTTCTTATAATCGGCTAATTTACAGCATCTATCCTCATCCCAACATTTCCCTGTTAAAGACGTCCATATCGACGTCCATATTGAATAAGCGTTGAAGCCTCATAAGTGCGACCCGCGTAGTGATATATATCGCCGATAAAAGATCTACAAACTTCTGCGGGTATTAAAAGCCATTTCCACACTTTATCTTCATAACACAGGTCTTTAAAAATGACCATCCCTTGAAGATATCCCCGACTATTTTCAGTAGGACAACTACATTCAAAGAACGATATCTCTTCCATGTTAAACACACACAATGATGTACCAATAGTTCACGCAGCAATAAGCATTTGATCACCCCGTTGTTTAGAACGACAACCAAAAGTCCAAGTCTTTCGCTTTGGGGAATACATCTTTTCAAAAATACTGATGTTTAACGTTTAGTACCTCTTTTATAGCAAAAATTTATATAACCAACACGAATTCACACAGACAAATAAATATATTTTATGAAATGATATTGAACCTAGCAACGGGGGTCGTATTTCACATACCGCACGCAAACTGAAATTGTATAATCAAACCAAATAAATCAGACATATTGTGAAAAGTTGAACTCTTACTTTCAATAAGATCAACCCCCTGACGATTTTGAAATTGAACATATGCTTTTGTTTTATTTTTTGTAAATCTCAACGGATTATAATATTGGGTAGTTGATAGGGGCAAATCGTGCCCAAAAACATGTGTCCGAAAATACACACACTTGACGGATTATAATATTGGCGGGTTGGTACACCCCGTTGTTTAGAACGACAACCAAAAGTCCAAGTCTTTCGCTTTGGGGAATACATCTTTTCAAAAATACTGATGTTTAACGTTTAGTACCTATCTTTTTTATAGCAAAAATTTATATAACAACACGAATTCACACAGACAAAAAAATATATTTTATGAAATGATATGACCCTAGCAACGGGATCGTATTTCACCCGCAAACTGAAATTGTATAATCAAACCAAATAAATCAGACATACATGTGAAAAGTTGAACTCTTACTTTCTATAAGATCAACCCTAACGATTTTGAACTTGAACATATGCTTTTCTTTTATTTTTAAAAATCTCAACGGATTATAATATTGGGTAGTTGATACGGGACAAATCGTGCCCAAAAACATCTGTCCGAAAATACACGCACTTGACGGATTATAATATTGGCGGTGTTGGTATGGATAGCCCGTGCACAAAAACATCTGTCAACATGACTCAACATCGTTCTAACGAAAAATAGTGTTTCAAATTTTATTTTTATAATATAAAAACGAAATGGAATCACAACAGTCATTAACTTTATATTATACATCTACGTTTTTCAGCCTATTACTAAAAATAAAAAGCCAAAATTTAACCTTGACCGCGAATGTTAATAACAAAATACTTAACATTCCATGACCTTGAACGAATAAACGACGACCCTGACCTTGAACGAATCGGGATAACATTTCTAAAAATAAAATATGGTACTCTCTCAAAACCCTTGAAAGACCTTAACCCTTTAAACCAATGAAACACTCTGAAAATAAACCAATGAAATCACTTTTACTATTTTATAAAATATATATAAGAACCTCAGTTTTCAAACATTTAAAAAAATCAAATGGCTAGGATCAGACATGGTAGACCCAAACATATCGCGTACAAAGACGAAGAAAAGAATATTCAAGAAACATCGAGCTATGGAAAAGGGAAAGGTTTATCACAAATGGTGCAACTACGCCGCGAAATTTTACAAAAACAGTTGGGGCTTTACATCTCAGATATATCATCGGAGTCAGAGTCTGACGATGAAGAAGAGGTAAAATTAATCGACGATGTTTGTAGAATAATTGAGTCTACAACACCACCACGACTCCCCTTATCACCCTATCTGCTTACACCGCTAGAGGAAATACCAATACCAGATCTACCTCCTCCTCAAAAACATATTGTCGTCGATGTCTTACAAGTACCGGCGATAAATATTCCAGAAACGTTCCCCGGCGAAGTCTTACCGACGATAAATATCTCTGAAGAAAACGTGTTCCCATTTCAAGAACCAAGCGAAAACTTCATCGCAATACAAGAAGAAGCGTCAACATTATTTGATTTATCAAACACCCTTGACTTTGATAACACACTTAATCTCATCTTTTCCTCCCTCATTACCAACAAATGCAATACATTTATCTCCCCCACCCCCAACACCTATGTCGGAGGTAATGGGTATTGAAGATGAAGAAGAACCAGATAGGATCAAACAATTTAAAAAACAGTTAATATATAAAAAAAACACAAGTTAACAGGTGTTGAAACAGTAACGTATATAAATATTAATAGTGATGAGGATAATGATATCATTGTTAGAGATTTAGATTCGTATAGACAATTAAAATTTATATTTAGAGAAAAAGATAGAATAATAAGAAAATTTAATGTATATAAAAATAATAGAATAGGAATTAGATTATTAGAAAGAAACTATCGGAAAACGTTTAAGAAAATAGAAAAAACACGTAATGAAAGTATTTTTAAAAAAAAGAATTTAAAAAAAAATGTATAGAAAATAAACGGTTTGTATATATATATATATATATGTGTGTGTGTGTGTGAAATTTGTTTTTTACTTCCAAATAAAAATGGATATCATTCTCGAAGAACTTGCAAGAAACAATGTTAAATACAAAAAATTGAAACCCTTAATACAAAAATGTATTACAAATCAAGAGAATATGTTGAAAAACATTATTTTACAAATCGATAGTCAACAAATGGAATTGGTTTATAAACAAATGGAACGTTATGAAACAGGACATATCATTGCGTTTTATTGTTTAATTCTTTTTTTTTTCGATGGAAAATATGTTGGAGAAAAAGAAATTGAACTAATTCAATATTGGACCAAGATTAACAATTACAGATTTTAAAACTTCAAAAAAAACCATTTTATTAGAAAATCCTTTATTTACATTTCCTTTTTATTTTTACACTTTTATTACAATATTATTTACTATAATGTCACAACATCATGTAATTCTATTTTAAAATTTCTAAAATCAAAAAGATAATTATGTGTTTGTAAATAGCTCATCAGATAATCTACTAGATATTCTTGTATATTAACTTGTATATTATAAATTATAATCTAATAATTCTAACCCATAGCAGTCATTAAATATTCCAAGGGTATCAGTTGAATTATCTATAGTTACATGAATTATTTGCGTTTTAGAAGATAGTATTTCGAAAAAATTTTCACTTCTCAATATTTGGGTATCAAAAATATAATCATTTACAGGGTTAGACTTAAAAAAAGTGGATTTGTGCTTACAAATGTTTTGGACAATAAAAAATAAAACATGCTGCTATGCAAAATATATTATATCTAAACGTTCGAGAATTATTAGCTAGACATGCTAATAAAAAATATGGCACTACAGTTAATAAATAAAGCGAAAGATCAATTAAAATGGGGAAGTCAGCGTCTCTACCTATTTTAAAAAGCATGTGAAATATAAATTTTCTACCCACCCCAAAGGGAATCGGTAAACGATTCACTTCCTGTGAAGGTGAAACAATAGGGGACATAAAATGATAATTATCATCATAAAAATATTGCGGTCTTGTAACAGTAATATATAAACTATCTAAGTAGATATTATCTAAACTAAATAATGAAGATAATAAACAAGGGTTCTTTGATAATATGAACCCGTGAGGAGCTGAACATCTATGTAAAACATATTTTTCACTACTGTCAATATATGGAACAATGTATTTTGATTTTCCTCCTTCGACGGTCCAACATTTATAAAGTTTCATGTCTTTTACAGCTGGATCGTTTAATCGTAACAAACAAAATCCTGTATAAAATTTTGCAAAAACATCTGTTTCAATCTGTAAACAACAAATTATTTCACCACAATAGTAATTCAAAAGTCCAAACATGCAATAGATAAAACCAATCTGTGGATTTCTAAAGCGTTGAAAATACGATACAACTTGTAAAATATGTAAAAAATAAATGTTTTTTTCTTCCACTTTTCTTTTTTTCACACGCCTTTCCAAAATGGGTCGAGTGGTAAAATTAAAAGTGCTTTTTCTCTTAGCTTGATTTTTCATCTAAAAAATCAAATAAAAATACGATCATTACAATACTATTCATAATACTTCAGAAAAAACTTGAAAAATAACCCTATAAAAATATAAATAAATACTAAATATCATACAAATTCATATTCTTACCATTGAATATTTACACGAGTTCTATTGATATTCACAATCCTTAAACATGCTACTCTTTAAAACCCTTGACCCTCTCTTATATATGTATCTCATCTGCTGATTGACTTCCGGTTTTTATTTTATTTATAAAATAAAAAACAAAAAATCTATTTTACAGGCGAAATAACCACACCCACTTCACTTCACTTCTGGTGTTCATCGAGGACACATCTCTCTCTCTTGCTCTCTCTGTCTTTATTATTTTTATAAAATACTTTTGCAAGTAACTTTTACATTTTTTTTTTAAAAATCATTTTTACTTTTTATATTTAAAAAAAAATAATTACTTTTTTTTGTTTTTGTTTTGTTCCTACTACTACTGTGTGTATGCTCGCTTGAAAGTCGTACTCTCAAAAAGTACGAAGCGCTTGAACCCTCCAATGAGCTGTAGTATTTATTATTAACCAGCATTGGTGCGCATTCAACCCGCAGTACTCTTGTAAATCGCGACTGGTTTAGACTTTATTGTCTGGTCTTCCTCTCTAAAAAAGAGGTTGATGTCAGGTGGGACTAGTCCATAGAGACATTTAGCTCACCGCCAGATCGATCGATTGCTTGTTGTACGTTATGGGTTTTTGGATGTTAGCATGTGGTGAAAGAGCTAGCTAAAGTAACACCTAGTTTCACAGGAGTATTTTTATTTTTTGTTTTTATTTTTACTTTTTTAAGACAAATATATACAAAAGCACACACAATATATCGAAAGTGCTTGTACATTGCGTTACTGGATATACCTCTATATTAAAGTGTATATTTTGTATATATATATATTTTTAAATAAACACATAACAACCCTCTAGTAATAAATTTGGGAAGAATGGGTTATTCTTCCCATTTCCACACACTAGGACCAATTCCCCCCTATAAAAATAAAAAATATATATCATTTTTTTTTAAAAAAAAAACCACCCAAAAATCTTAATCGTATCTTTTTCCCAAAAAACGTTTCACTATCAGACAAAGGTGAAGGTCATTCAAGGTGACTAATGCAAAAGCAAGTACTGACGTCTTTTGCTAGATGGAGTTAAAGAGCTGTGATGGAACAGGAACAGAATATTTAGTAACAGATTTTTAGTGTTTCATATAATTGATGACCAGTATTTGTCTGATCATCAATTATATGAAACACGAAAATTCTGTGACTAAATTTTCTGTTCCTGTTCCATCACTGCTCTATAACGCCATCTAGCATCTGCGACAGCACTTATTCAAATCATAATTCAATGCGCTATATATACTAACTGTAATCTACTTCCGGAAACGCTTTTTCCCAAAACCTTTTACAAAAAAATAATACCCTATTTACTTCCGGTATATCATCTTACACCTCATTCTAGCTCTGGTCGTCGTTGAGGTAACATCTCCGTCGCACGCGCGCTCATTTTCTATTTTTTTTTTAAAAATACTTTTTTACAATTCCTTTTTTTTTTATAAAATACAATTCATTTTTATTTTTTTATTTTAAAATACTTTTTTTGTATTTCAAATTCACAATTCATGTTTTTTTTTTCTGTTTTTTTTTAAATACTACTACTACTAATTCACATATATCTTTTTCTTTTTTTTTTCAAATATATATTTTTCCACCATTAACACCTTTTTTTTCCAAAATACATTTTAAAATTTTTTTTACCTTCACTGCGTGCGGCGGCCATGTTTCCTTTCCGACGAAAAGGACAACTATCAACAACAACTACCATCTTCATGTGTAAGGGATTGGCACTTCGCTCTCAAACTGATCAAATTGCAATATAAGTATTATTTGAATTGACTTCCCCTCCTGATTACGGATAACCTATTAGGATAACCTACACAGCTGGCTGTATTTTGGGACACCTCCCTGGAAATAATGCGATACCCTTTTCTCTGATTGGTCAATTCAAATACTTACTGCAATCTGATTGGTTAAGAGCTAGTGCCAATCCCTTACACATGAATAATAATAATATATATCTTACTACTTGTTGGCGATACTGTCAAGTTCATTGGAGCATCAGCTAAACGGCTTGATGTGTACGTTTCACTTGATGAAAGTGCTGACCGTTTGAAAAAGTTTTGTGCTACCAGGTGGGGTCGACACGAAGAAACATTAGGTGTATTTTTGGATAACATTGAAAATGTTATTGATACCCTGCAATACATTATGCTTCATGACACTGACAAGGGAACATCATCGAAGGCACAAGCATTCTTAGGTGCAATTTACAACTTCTCCTTTCTGATCTCGTTGCTAGTTGTTCATCACTATCTAAAATTAACGAAGCCATTGTCTTTGTCATTGCAAGGTACAACCAACAACTTAGTGGAGGCGACAAATGAATGTGCAGAGCTTGTACAAATGTTGCGATCACAGTGCTCGGATGAGCATGGCTCAACGTTCAAGAAACTGTATGAGAATGCAGTGGAGCTGGCTTCTGAAATGGATGTTGGGGTCAAACACCCACGAACGATCGGTCGACAACGACACAGAGCAAATGCTCCAGCGACAACAACGTTCGGATATTTCGAGGTGAATTTACACAACACGTTCTTGGATCATCTTATTACGCAGTTAAATGATCGTCTTTGTGGCTCAATTAGCCGAGTGAGGGCAGAAATGTTATTGCCACAAAACCTGGCAAAGATAAGTCCTGCAGATTGCCAGCTCATTAAAACTGCCTACAACGCCTTCGTTAGTGACAGCATCTTTGACGTTGAACTGGAACGTTGGAAATGGAAGCACCGCGATGGAAATGAACTGATGCTGAATTTGAAAGACTGTAAATGCCACAAGAAATATGTACCCAAATCTGCACAATATCTTTTCTGTGCTCTTAACTATGCCTGTTTCTTCTGCGTCTGCAGAGAGAAGTTTCAGCTCACTGAAACGGCTGAAAACGTATCTCCGCTCCACAATGGGGACTGACAGACTACCTCTCTTGCCTTGATGCACATTCACCAGGAAACTCATGTTGATTTTGATCACGCTCTGCAGGCATTTGATGGAAGCGGACATCGACGAAACGCCTTGGCATTTGATAATTTTGATTAACTAATTCATACTCGACACATTATATATGTTAATATGTATAAATAATGTATTATTTTCCTTTCTAAGTTCCTACTGAAGTTACTGAACTATGTTTCGGCTATTTTTCTCGAATAGGTAATAAATGTTTTCTATCGTTGGTTTTCAGCGGGTTCAAATTTCAATGACCGAATGGCGAATGACGCCATCAACAGGGCCCCTAGATTGTTGTGCGTCCACTCTAACTACCTGGGCGGGCACCCCTGGGCGAACCTCTCGGGACTTTTACTAAACTTCCCTAGGCTTGAGGGACATTTAATCAGTAATCAACCGTAATGCCATGCTATCACTTTGTAATATTATGGCTACCGTGACAATAGGAAATCGAAACAAGTTGAAATGGAATAAAACATTGTGAGTTGCTATTAATGGTATTGGGAATTCGACAATGAAGTAATGGTTTACTTCATGTCTTCGTTAGTTATTCTATTGAAATGTTTTAGAATAGTTTAGCATATATATAAACTGGATGAGTAGCGTGTTTGGCAGTGCAATTTGAGTAAAATAAAACAGGTTTTTTGCATAAACATTAGGTATGATTAGTTACTAATCGTACCTAATGCATAAACATTAGGTAAGATTAGTTACTAATCGTACCTAATGTTTTATGCAGGTGGTGATTGATCAGATTATTTAGAGATTAATTGTCCCTCGTGAAACAAAGGATTTGGAGGTAGCCATGATATTAAATTTCTAATTTCCCTTAACTCTTTCATTACGGCTGAAAAACATCAAAAATTGAACGACCACGTTGTTCTATTGATATCTCTTGTAATAACCATAACTGTTGCGAAAGCTATTCATTTTCTGGAAGCCCAATAAACCGCCTTTTACTTGTTCTTTTAAATTTCCCGAACAAAACACATTATGTTAATATAAATTAGCATTAATTATCATAAATCAGGTTGAAAAATTTACATTTTTCCAGAAAAGGCCATCTTGCACGCCCGCCCCGCATAGCATCTTGAAAACTCAAAATGCCACCAATCGCAGAGTTGTTTATGAAATCAAATTAAACTTGGCGTGTGCGTTGATTTCATGTTCCTGGCGCTTGTCGAATTTCAATTTTTAATCTTGCGTTACCGTGTGCCGTGTTTTTCGATTGACGACTTTGCGGGTCATCAACGACCCATTTTAACTGCGCCCGTAGGGAAAGAGTTAATATAGAATGGGCGATATTTTTTCGCATTGATCAATTTTATATTTTCGCCTGAATTTTTCATCATCGTTGTAAGTCGGCTAAACAACACACATTTCAAATTTTAAGCCAATTTGGTGAATTATTTCTTACATTTCTAAACACGGTGAATTTTGACCCTTTTGACCCACATGCACAGAACCTATTGTGTTTGTAGTGTATAGATAGCTTGCGTATATATTTAAAAGTATGAGCTCCCGTGCGGGTGGACCGGTGCGGGTGGGATCTCTGCAGAGACTCTGCTTCGGGTAACCCTTACATAATTCCTCTCAATGAGGGGGGTAGGGGGGAGCAGAGAAGGGGGTTCATTTTATGTCACTGACCATTTTTTTGCTTTGTTAAACTGTATTTACATTGATTATTTTCAATTCAACATATAATAAACTGCTTTTCCTTTCACGCTTTTTCTTCGATTATTTTCAATTTACCTATTATTGCTTATTAACTCTTTCATTACGGCTGAAAAACATCAAAAATTGAACGACCACGTTGTTCTATTGATATCTCTTGTAATAACCATAACTGTTGCGAAAGCTATTCATTTTCTGGAAGCCCAATAAACCGCCTTTTACTTGTTCTTTTAAATTTCCCGAACAAAACACATTATGTTAATATAAATTAGCATTAATTATCATAAATCAGGTTGAAAAATTTACATTTTTCCAGAAAAGGCCATCTTGCACGCCCGCATAGCATCTTGAAAACTCAAAATGCCACCAATCGCAGAGTTGTTTATGAAATCAAATTAAACTTGGCGTTTGCGTTGATTTCATGTTCCTGGCGCTTGTCGAATTTCAATTTTTAATCTTGCGTTACCGTGTGCCGTGTTTTTCGATTGACGACTTTGCGGGTCATCAACGACCCATTTTAACTGCGCCCGTAGGGAAAGAGTTAAACAAGGGCGATTTCTAAAATTTTGCCCTCTAAAAGGGAAATTTAATGCAAATTTCTAAGTACATTCATTAGCATGCTCGACCAACCATCCAAACAATACTTCTACACAACAAAGAAATGTATTACGTTAAATATTATACCTCGGTGATCAAGCTATCTGGAGGATTTGTCACAAATCCTTCCTCAGCTTTCGGGAACATTTAATCACAAATTTCTCTAATGTCATGGTATTACTTATAATTATCATTATATTTTCTTAAACAAAAATTATGTAAAATTATGATATTATGTAAATTCAAAGAAAACGAACGAATAAAGATTATTGTATGCTAAGGGTGACATAAGTCGAAACAGTAGGTAGCCAATCAAATCATTCATTTCTTACATTGGATTCACTATCTATTTTCGATTTACATCATCCCTTTTGGCATAAGACCATTTTTATTTTCATTTCATCACATTTACTGTGACGAAGGGCTGTAGTTCGTTCCTCTATAAATTCCCAGCAGTTTATAATCTTTTCTTTTTACTATATTCGAAACACTGCCTATAGACGAGTTTCTGGGTCATGCGCAGTAGCAATTTATTTTCAAATTTTCAAAAAACTGATAGCTGGAAAGGGCATATTGGAAAGCGTAGAAGTGCAAAATCTGAAACGAATTGCTTAAAAAAGGAAGAAGTTACACAAGCGGAAAGTTGGCCCTTCCAATAGGAATTTACTGTGTAGCAAAACGTCCGAAGTGTGTAGCGTTCTCACTATTTGCCCGATTTGTCTCAAACTCTGCAGGTTTACTATTATTAATACGATCTTTCCAGCTAACACGGTTGTTTGTACCTCCGATCGCATCGGCGGCTCGTGCTTCTCCGCTAGAAACAATTTCGTATCATTAGGATATATAACGCTTTTGATTTTACGTATATACATACATACGAGTAACTGTAATGTCTTTAACTTAGAAATCTTATACAAATTATTGCTCTGTATACCTGCATTGAGCACTCTTGTCAGTGTTGACAAACTATATATATATATATATATATATATATATATATATATATATATATATATATATATATTTGGCATTTCACTCGACCAGACTACATGTTCTAAGGACTTGTGGTGAATGAAAATTTCGAGTGTTAGAATATATACATTTTAAGACCAAACCGGGACCAGTTGCGAAAAATGCCACTTCAAGGCCTTCCGGCTGGAATTGAACCCACAAAACTGCGATGCTATTGTAGTGCTCTGACCACTCTCGGCAACGGCTTCCGTAGCTCACTGCACTAGCATCGTGGGTTCAATTCCAGGTGGAAGGCCTTGCAGTTGCATTTTTCGCAACTGGTCCTGGTTTGGTCTTAAGGTAGTGTTTCGAGTAAAAAGAAAAGATTGTAAACTGCTGGGAATTTATAGAGGAACGAACTACTGATGTATTCAAAAATGCAACTTCAAGGCCTTCCGGCTGGAACCCACGACCCTGCGATGCTAGTGCAGTGAACTACGGAAGCCGTTGCCGAGAGTGGTCCTCTCACTGCACTAGCATCGCAGGGTGATAAAAACAGTCCCGAGTGATAAATACGAAATTCATCGACGGTAATCGACGATGAATAAAACTGATTAACTTTCCCTCCCCTCCCTGAAAAATAAAATTTCTTTTCTTGGCATTATCAGAGCGTATTCGTATTTTGTGACCTTAACTTGATGAATGGATGCACTCATGCACTATAAATACTGATTCTCACTTTCGGCTCAGGCTCACACTGATAACTTTCCCTTCATATTTTGATTTTCTTTTTATTTCTTAGGGTTAGTGTTTTGATTAGGTTTTGTGTTTGTGTTCAAGGTTTGTATAATTTATTTGTCCTTTCAGAGGTTTACAAAACAATTTACCAAGTTCATAGCGAACCCCAGGAAATGTTTGAAACATTTTCAGATGGTGTTGTTACCGAAATTAACCGGCAGCTGCAAGATGTAATAATTGTGGACAACATGTCTAAAGATAGAAAATTTTTTGTGAGGTAAAATATATTGTTTAAAGTACTGCGGATTGTACGAGCGCTTATAGTGACATCACGAAACAGGGCTCAATGAAACATTCATATTTCCAGTAGAGATTTGATGCGTTACCACTTTAATTTGTGAACATAACTGGACTTTAATTGTTACAGGATTGTTGAACTGACGTACTGTGCGGAAACAGCATTTCATTCATTTCATTACCGTGTTCGGTTTGTTTGTCCGAGTTTTGGTTCCATAAATAGCATTAATGCGCTACGCTATTGTTTCTAGAGCAAAGGCAAAAACAAAGGAATGCAGTCAAGCCTGCTCATAAGATCATGGATTATGCTTTCTTTTCATATTGATATTCGATAAAAACCCATTTCGACTTTTATATCTATTTTTTTTGATCTGGATTGTTGGGACTGCAAATAGAGAAAAAATCCCTGAAGTACCAATGTTTTCCGCAAATCCGACTAAACGTCCAAGGCGAGAGACCATTGCTGATACGCTTACTTCAGTAGGGAATTCAATTGCACAAGCTCAGCAGCCTGGTGCAGCACCAGTTCAACAGGTATGGATGTGCTGCTTAAGCTGGATCTCGATTCAGCGAATATAGCCTGGTTTTCCACTTGGTTGCACACAAGGATATGTGATACTTTTATTTATTAGAACTGTGTGTAAATTATGTTATTTTTTCGTACGTATGATGACTGAGCTTGCAAATTACAACGAACAGCGACGTCTCCTAAGCCTTGTTTTCATTCCGTTGTAATTGCTATAACTACATTACATGTTTAAATCGGTTGATACATGTTGTTAAACCGGGTTCAACTTCTATAACAGTCATGATTGATCGCCAAATGAATTACATGCAACAACTACAATTTAAACAATTAAATTTGTCATGCAAAACAACGAAAATAATGAATATAAACTAAAGCGGTGATCAGAAATATATAATATAATATAATAGTTAAGATGGCTTAAAGTGCCCCTACGACGAAATTCACTAGCCATTTTTTTGTCCTTTTTGTTCACAAACCGTCAGTATAAGTTACAAAAAAACAAAAAATACCTCCCCAAATCAATTCTAACTGTTTTATCACCATTTTAATACGATAAATTACTGTCCGCCATTGCTTTGCTTCATTCCTTGCGCGCCAGCGATACTTGCTTGTTGTGACGTCAGAGACTCAACACATGTTGGAATTTCTCTGCTGTTGTATACAGTGTTCACTACAAATTAGCTGGTTTTCGTTGAAGGTTTTTGCTTTTTACATCATGTCAAGGCTTTCGGAGACTGAATGGTCTGATAGTTCAACGAGTGAAAGCTCAGATACATCGTCTGCTGTATCAGAAGATGTATTTGTTTCGGCGAACAAGGATTTTGAGGCGACACAAGACACACCAGAACTCTCGGACGGTGTGTTAGATTATAGTGAATGTGTTGAGGTTGTTGAGCCGATTGCAACACAGGAAGAAGCAGAGACATACGCGGAGAATTTAGCTCGAGAAGAAGAAGAGGAGGAAACACTGTGGAGTCGCTTTTCAGGAGAAGAAAACGTCGAAAACTGGTAAGAAAAGTGAGTTTATATATCTGTTTATAGTTGAATTTATTATACAATTTACATACATATTTGGTGCATATTTTGCCTTGGTTGCATGTATAAAATATCCTTACAATGTTTTATTATTCCCAAATCAGGTGCTCATGTGGTAACTGTTCATTAGAACATGTGGCTAATTTTAAGGAGTGTTGGTGCTGCATGGAGATAGACAAATGTAGTGAGGAAATGGCAATGTTTGATGAAGCTACTGACTGTATCACAAGTCACCCTGGTTATGAAGAGGTTTGCCTCAATGAGTGGGTGTTAAGAGCAGCAAGTATCGGTCTCAAAACCAAGTCCAGGAAATCATACATGACTATGTTTGCTCGAGAAACAGCGAAGAATGAGTGAGTTTCGCTATTTCTGTTATGGTTAATTTACAACTGAGTGTATTGGTACTGAAAACCATATTTTGCCCAGAATGTAACGCCAAATCGGTTACAAAAATTTATAGCCTAGCAATGATTTTGTGGTTGTAAAATTGTTGGTGCTTTGGAGTTTGGGGGTTTCGATTTGACTTCCATGCACTACTTAACTACAATTAAGGGACGATGAACCAATCAGATGCGTTTAGTCCACCCGATTAAGTATTAACCAATCAGATAAAGGTAGAAGTCAAATCTGAACCTCTATATTAATTGACTGGCAATGCACCCTACGTCAATGGTAGGGTATTGCAGTACTACTTTAAAATTTTGAAACATTTTTTTGAAATTATTTAGCAGGAAGGGGTGTATCATCAGTATGCTCCCAATAGTGGCTGACTGACAATTGACACTTTTTTAGGTTTATGCGATCTGTTGCATACAGGCAATTTGTGAGGTTGGTGTGGAAGTATGTTGGAGCCTCAAAGAGAATTCCTCTGCCCTGCTGTATGTACAACAGTATACGGAAACATTTTCCAACAAATGCAGAGCAATTCAAAGGTTTTGAAGATGAGGACTAATTTGAAATCTGTTGGCATTTTTTATAATTATATTTCTAATACAGTATTCATGAAAAACATATTTTGAAAGATAAAACATGATGGATGTTTATTGTTTCATTTTATTTACAAAATTGCTCAGGATGCATTGCGATCACTGCATTGCCCTTTCTTGTGATCCTTGCGAGCTTTCCCACACTTTTTGCACATGGGTCGTTTTCTAACTCCTTTGGGAGGGTTTAGTATTTGCTGAAGTTCTGCATCTGTCAAAAGTAAAATTCTATATAAATTATGAATATTAAATGCCATGTGTTTTAAACTTTTGAGAGGTGGATGGCTAATATGGTTATGTCCACTATACATGACTATATGTTATGACTATATTCATGTATTCTGAACATGGACATATTGCCGGTGGTGTAAGTGTAAGGACTGATTAAAATAGTAGCTGTGTATAGTAGGTATTCATCTACAGTACATAAGAGAGAAAGAAAAAACTTTCCTCAACATTTCAACTTCAAGTGAAGCCCTTCATAAAGAAGGTAATGTTAACAAAGGCCCTACACTCAAAACATCATGTCTTTCGGATAATTTACTATACACTGCTACATAATTGTGTTAATATGGCAGTAATGTGCCTACTTTCACTTTCTTAGTTCACCCATCGAACACCATATGATTATCATATTTATCAAGTGGATGTGTTGTTTATTATTGGATTTTTCTACAAATTGACACTACCTTCATAGTCTAAACTGCAGGTTCAAAACAATTATGAATGGCTAAAGTGCAGGTTCAAAACAATTATATTTTATTTGATGTGTATTGGTATACCTGAGCAAGTTGGAGGGCAAATAGATGTATTCTTTTGTTTCCTGGACCAAAATTTTTCTTTTGCATCAGTTTTGCTCTCCTTTTCTGATAACATGGTGTGTAGTGCTTCTGGAGTTTCTTTTTTCAACTCTTTTCGTATGTTATCCAACTCCTTCCTTGGCGTAGATAACATTGTCTCGAATAATTCAGCGACATAATCTGCAATTATAATTTATATGCAGAATTAATATTCACTCAAATGCTTTTTGTGCACAAGATTAGGAATGGTTGAAAAAGGAATTATCCAATAAAGACACAAGTCATTCGCACAATGACAGTCAGCAACGCTTAGCCTGCGGTGCACTTGCAGACATATAGAACATTATCATTTTGTGTTCTATATGTCTGCAGTGCAGGCTAGCCACACAAAAAAGGCCAGGTATAAATGGAATGTTGCTGTGCACTGCAAGATGCATAGTTTTTGTTAGGGAGAAAAATAATAATTGTGATTTTATACAATAAAGTGCATTGAATGGTAATAGTTACCATAATTCTGCTTCACTTTTACTTCTCTAACTGTGGCTTCCCCCTCTTTAAATTTAGCGTAAGTTACTTTTAGTCTTGGTTTGCCACTTGAATCAAGTTTGTTCTTCCTACTAACATTGTAGTTGAAGTGGATAGCAGCAAGAATACTTCTAAAAAATATATAAGAACAGTATTACACTAAATTTAGACATAAATTTTGTCTAAATATTAGCATTTACTACAATAAAGGTAGTCATTAGAGCATATTCTCACAAACCACAATGAAAGTGGGAATTGTGACAATTGTGTTCGGAATATGACATCTGAATATTACCAATGACGGTATGGCATTTGACTAGACCCAGTACCCTGTTCCATTGGGAAAAGGATAATCAACAAAATAAGGTGTATTTTACCACATTACAGAGACAGACTACTACCAATACACTGACCTGCATAATATTCCTTCATAAGAAAATGCTAGCATCTTTGGTGCAAATTGGTTCACCACAGAGTGATATCCTTCTAAGGAACTAGTCTGTTGGACAGGTGATGCATTCTTGATTCCTTTCTTTCAGCAAGGCAGTTTTACTAAGGTTTTTCACCAACTTTTCATGTTCTACAGAGTCTGTTCAAATAAACAGTATAAAATAAATTACATCAAGTTCAACTGGTACAATTAAGGTGTCGAAAACAGGGAATTTGTCTTCCAAAAACATGCAGTAAATAGCTTGAGAATATCATAATTACCTTTTGTCATCCAAACACGTTGTGTTACTGTGGGGCCATGGGCACACTTGGTAAATAACTTGTTTGGTAAGTGGGTATGGATATTCAGCACATGGTGAAAGAATGATTTGAACTTTGGCACTATCAGGTCTTGAAGGTTGGAAGCTGTGGAAGTCACCGACCAGTAGAAGTGCCTTACACATGCCTTTTTCCATCGTCCAATTTTTTCGCACCCCTCCTCCTTACTCAGTTTGGTTAACACCTTTATTTCTAAAACAAAAAAATTATAATTAGTTGGTGTGGTACTTGCTCTGTAGAAATATATTTTTTGTAGTTTGTATTCTTTAGTTTTGATGGTGTTTCAAGTTTCGGGCTAATTAGTTTCCAGTAGTGGTAAACCTACTTTTGGAAATGTGCCACAGGTCGAAATAGTGCAGAATTACTGGCTTTCGTAGGTCTTTGCATTTCTTTGGACACTCTTCTCTCATCCATTTTGTGATAGAACCATGACGATCAGATATGAAACTTTTGATAATCATTCCAGTACCAAGTAAAAAAGCCAATGCTTTCTGATGCCCCAAAAATTCCATACCTGTACTGTTACCAGCTTGGTTAGCCTAAAATGTGTACAGTGAAATTATTGTTGATTGATTCTATGTACATTTGAATTACAGTTATCGTACAAGCATTTGATGGGCAGGCCTGTAACTGGATTTCAATTTAGATTTTGGCTCATCATTCAGTTTCTTTTGTTTATCTCAGTCCACTTGCAATATATATGCATGATTGCATGTACATTCAACTAACAATTAAAACATAATTTACCTGTACCAGCACAATATGGATAATCAGACCAATAGTGCAGCAGAGTATAGTATAACTACCATATTTGGCAGAATGACCCATACTGTCATGGCGGCCATCACCAGCAAGTATCACTTGGGTTTTACTACATCCCGGGCGTTCTTTGTCAGCGCCCGCGAGCACTCGTCTTCTGGACGATCCTTTTATTAGTATTAAGGAAACCCAACCCCAACACAACAAAAGATCCTAACCCTAACCCCCCGCCTAACGGGTTAGGGTTAGTAAACTAATTAGGCGGGGGAGTTAGGGTTAGAAAACCCGTTAGGCAGGGGGTTAGGGTTAGGATCTTTTGTTGTGTTGGGGTTGGGTTTCCTTAATACTAATAAAAGGATCGTCCAGAAGACGAGTGCTCGCGGGCGCTGACAAAGAACGCCCGGGATGTAGTAAGACCCGTATCACTTCTCGTCCACTTAGGGAGTTGATAAGCTTCTCTCTATATCCTCTCCAGAACTTTATTATAATCGAAAGTACGATATGCCTTTGGTGGTAGTAATACTGTCCTTCACTGAAGCATGTCAATCCCATATGCTTGAAGACCAATAATACTTTACCAGCTGATGCTCCCGCACAAAGTATACCAAAGCTAAGGAGGAGGTTTGCTGCAGGAAACTTTCCCAACAAGAATGGCTGACTTTTCCAGGTGTTGACTTCATGGCATGCTCTGCACTCGGACTGGACAGAAAACATGGTGCCAGTGTTGGTGACTGTATTCTTAGGGTTTGGTGCAAAGCAGAAATGGCAAAACTGGAAAAGCTGGAGGAGTTTGGACAGAAAAACAATTCCTTTAGGCTCTTCTCTTGCATTCTTGCCATCACAAGTTAATCTTAAAAAAAATTATCAGGCCTTGTACAGATTTGGATGCACATACATTAATCATTATGCCCTGCACCCCAGCAATGCAATGGATGCTTATTATTTACTCTGAATGGTACCAAATGGGTTGGATACTTACAGCACTCAGGGAACAGGCGTAAAAGGTATGATTCATTCCATAGTTCTATACCATTTTCTTACCATTCTGAAACTTGTTATTATATCAATATGTGTACTGTATGATATACCTTGGTTTTTCTTTTCCATTGTCATCTTCTTCTAAGTCTGACAGTTCATGACCGACATTTTGAGATGGAGTCCATGTTTTATCATTACCGGTACCCTCAGCACCATCATCATCAGGCATTTCAACCTCAGAAGAACTCTCGACATCATCTACATCCATATAATTTACAGCTTCTGACACTGTTTGAGTTTCTACATGAAATAAATAAGGACATTTAATACCTTTGGCAAAAGTAAAGGATGATCACCAATTATTCAGTGGCCTAAGATAAGTGTGGTCCAACCATTAAGACAACCAAAGGAACAGAGTGAAACGCAGGTTAAATGGACAATGTTGCTGACACAACATCTGTAATACAATCTGGTGCACTTTATTGAAATAGAGTGTATCACAGATGTCACATCAACTTGTCACAGCAATTGTGTTTCCAGTCCATTCCTTTGAGTCTATGGTCAAAGCTGTAAAACGTACCAGCTTCCACCATTATAGGTTCTTCATCAATTTCCGTAAATGTTTGCACCCAATGATCATTCAGTCCAGCAATTTTCTTTTCCATCTCTCGAAGTTTTCTATGGGAAGCTTTCTTTTCTTTTTTCAACAAGTCACAGTTCTCGCATGAACTGTGTTGATTCTTAACAGAGAGTAATCAATTAATTGAATGGAAAACTAATAACCGGTACATTAGGCATGTACTGGTACATTAGTGGCCCATGGTTAAATACATGAAATACAGATTCCACATACCTCTTGAAAAATATGTGAGGCCATACTTGTATCAGCAACCTCTTCACCCAGTTCCAGTGAAGTTGACAATCCAACCTGGAAAAAATGAGGTTATTTATCATTAAAAAATTTCAAGCACAGTGTGTTAAGCTCCATTTTTGCTAATGACAAGACTTCAAACATCTTGGTCAAAGCAGATCAAAACACAGAGTTGTAAAATGAATACTAAAATGACAAAGGGGCCAAAGACCAGGAAATGGAAAATCTCTAACCTTCATAGGGGTACTTGTCAAAGGATGTGAAGTAAATATATCATCAACTTGATCAACAGGCTATATTGGAAGAAAATTAGTCACAGTGATATATTTCTTGAGAATATTTAATCGAGAGTGGACACACGAATTGAAATTGAGGCATTTACATTGAAACAAAACTTACTGCAAATAGAGGATTGCTAATGTCGGTTTCTTGTTCGACTGGAATGTCTATCTCTGGAATGTCTATCTCTGGCTCGTGGTCAACACTGGTGGTAGCTTCGTTTGAGGCATCCAAATATCCTTCCACCAGGGTTTCATTGATAACCTATAAGAGCATTGAAATTCTTAAGAGTTTATACTAATATATACAGTGTATATGTAATTGTATATAATATTAATCGTAGTTGAAACTAGTCTAGCATAACTAATGAGGAATATAAAATATACAACAAAACTAACCTTGCGACGTGTTCTTGATGTGCTTTGACGAGTTTGCTTTCCATATTGTTGGTACTGAATTTGATAAAAGGTTTCGCCTAGATCCTTCCATGTGCATTCGCTGGAAGCAGTCTGCTTGGAAATGCTCAGAACAAACTGCGAAGACTCCTTGCGGATTAAAATTTAACCTATGCATTCGTACAAATCGAACCCACTTTGCATATTCGGCAACATTCGATGGACTTCGATGGATGGAAATCCCTTCGTTCACCTTCGAAACATTGCTGCAGCCTTGTACGACACATCTACGCGATGGCATTTCAATGAATAGGGAAAATTCCCGAAAGAAAACAGTAAAAAACTCCAAAATAAATAGCTAATATATAGGTCGTGGTTTGTGGTGCACTTTACTATAATTCGCGTGTGTTGAGTCTCTGACGTCATGTCCGGTAGCTGAGGCGGCAAACGCTGGAACATTCAAAATTAATGGCGGACGCAAAACGCGCATGAAATATGCCCCAGAAAAGAGTGTTCCCGTGCTTGGATTTGCCTAAAAATTGGCACAGTAGTTACTGATAATAGGTACTTTCGATTTATATTAAAAAAATACAAATGAAAAATTTGATCGTAGGGGCACTTTAAAACAGTCAATCCATAAAGTTATTTTAGAAACTTTGAACCATTTGAAAGTCAACTTTTAAAATAAGTTGTTTAAATGTATAAAACCGCTGCCGCCGTTCTAACTTGCAAAAACTCCCTGGTTTGTGCATCATATGTGACCTCTTGTAAAATGAGAAAAATCGAAGTTTTTACATGGAATATGGAGTTGAATATAAAGTCATTCGTATTAAATATAACCTGCGTGGTGCATGTAACCTAGGCAATCGTTTATTTGATTTGCCCAAATGCATCCCAGATGAGCGGAGTGGGATCTGCCACTGCCTGAAGCACTACGTCGTTCTGCCGAAGGTAGTGCTTCACTTTGGAAAATGATTCTTCGATTGGATTTAAATCTGGACTGTATGGCGGTAAGAAACGAATAATTACTCCGGAATTATATATCAGCTCGATAACTTCTCTGGCGTGATGTACTGGGTGATTATCTGTTGAAAAAAATAATTGGAAACATATATTAAGGTTAATGTCTCAATTTGTGCAAAAAGTTGTTTGTTGAAGGTATTTGATTTAGTGCAATAGCATGGCGCAAGAAATGCATCATCGTAGTTCTTACATGCGTAAAACGTGATAGTGTCGATTGTAAATTAAATAAAAACTAATAATTACAATGCCTGTTTCGTCCAAGAAAACCAGTCGAGTTGGATTAAAAACGCTAATTTCAGCTCTAAACTGTAGTCGTAAATGCTCATTTCGTTGATATGCATTTCGTTGTACCTAAATATTATTCATAGTAATCAACACATAAATGAATATATGAGAATAGCCATCACGAACATAGAAATACGATAAATATCATCAACGATTACCTTCTTACGCGTAATGCCAAGCTTGTGAATCGTTTCACATAAAGTTTCCACACTAAATGCTGAACCAGTAGAATTGATGATTTTATTAACTATTTCATGCAGCTGAATGTTCGACTTTTTGAGGATAGCATCCATGATTGTGTACTCCTTGTGAGGAAATAATGTCGTGCTTCCAGTTGGACGACCAACACGACAAGCCCTGACATAACCGGTGTTGTAGAATGTGCGACATGTACGTTGGACTGTTTTAGAACAAACAAATAAGTCGGAAGCGATGTTCTCATAAGTTCTTTGATACAACATGTGTTGAAATACCATTCTCCATCGCAGGTCATCCGCATACGGTCTTGGCATTTCTTAATTCTTTAGACAATGGCTCTTCTCACTTCCAAATCTATATATCTTTCCATCAGATATATCATTACACGCACGATAACGCATACTTAATTAAACACGTGATAGGTATACTTGTATATTTGTATACTTGCCTGGACAACCTTTTTGACATTGACAGTATATATATAATATATATATATATATATTATAATATTCATATTGGTTAGTTGACAAACTTTTACAACCCTCATATACAAAAGTGCTGATTGGTCAGTGGATAAACTCACTAATCAACGGCACCGGGTCTAACCACATTCTGCATGCGGGTTAATGTCACCTCCAAAAAGGTTAAAATATTCTGGATAAAGCCATATATACATCTTCAGTAAAGCGAAATGATGAACACAGGCAAAAATATTATTTACCAAATATTGTCAATCTGAACAAACATTTTAGCAAAGTCTTCACTGCACTCACCTCGGGAAGTTGAAGGGAAACACTTTTAATAATATAGGGTTCTGTAAATATTTTTCAGAAAAAGTGTACTTGGGCACAAGGCTCTGGCCATAAGATGATGGACTAAAATTCGAGAAGATGTGACAGCTCATGTGACAAAGGTGCACGTGTTTGCTGGGTTGTCCAGTCACAAGGACAAATGCTCTTTATCAACCACCAGGGAAATGCGACAAAAGGATGGCTACTGGAAAGCAGCCCGTTGCGTGGTCATCAAAACCACCAGTTTTTCTCGCGACATGTATACAGCGTTAAGAAAAGGTAAAAACCATAGATATTTTCCTGGGTTCTGTACAACTTTTAAATGCCAAGAGAAATTCGGCCAGTTGGTATAAGTTTTTATTTGCGTACTCACTGCCAGCGATGCCGGAACCACGGGTGCTGTGGATGTAAACGCATCCCTTGCCTTTTGTATCACAACTTTCTCTGGGTGCAACGGTTCCAACCATTTTGCTGCACCTGTTGCACCCAGAGAAAGTTGTGATACAAAAGGCAAGGGATGCGTTTGCATCCGTTGCACCCGTGGTTCCGGCATCCCCTGCACCTTAAGTGAAAAATGATATTCCAAAAAGGCAAACTCGTAAATTATTGTTATTTTATAGACCAATATCTCGTATTGCAAAAAGGTTAATAAACGCGGACTTATATACCCAAAAAGTTAGGGAAGTTTACCTCTTGTACAACATGCAGTTTGCACTCATTTATAAACGCAAATCAGGGACTGCCATAGAGGAACATTTTTTCTTCTAAAGTTATTCCAGATATGCAGAGTGAAAGCGATGTGAGAGATCGGCGAGACCGGGCAAGACGGTGAAGAGACTGTTGAGAAGGAAGTTGGCACTGAGAATCAAGTTAGCGCTGACAAGCAAGTTAGCGCTGACAAGCAAGTTGGCGCTGACAAGCAAGTTGGATGCAGTCACGCTACAAGGAAAAGGGCGGTTACTGGACTTGCAGATTCCTTGTCCAAAAATTAAAAGGCAAAAGGCCACGTTGCAAATAAACTTATAAATATTATTTCCAGTTTATATTTTTACGCATGTTATTGATACTTCACCATGAGCTGCTTTGTTTTACTTTTGACGCCCACGTTTCAACCCCTCGGCTTTACTATCGATAAACGTTTATGGAACAAACCATATCTTATAGTGACTATGTCAAGGTCAGGAACTTGCATATTTCGAATATTCTAAGACAATTTGTAATATATCTTGTCAGACGAAAATCTAATCTTCCTGAACTTTTTCGCTCTCGAAGTTGGCTATTTTAGCTTTTACCGTGAGATGGAAAGTACTGGTGACTACTGTTGAGAATATGGCGTTTGGCACCGCAAATGATATATTAATAATTATTTGAGATTCAATAGTGCTTTGTCAATACAGCACAGCTAAAACCAGTCGTCTTTTTGCTTTTGTGATTATTTTGTTGGACATTTATCATGTAGCGATGCCGCATAGGTGTGTAGTGTTTTGATGCTCCAACACAGTCAACCTGGTTGGAGGAATATCGTTGCATATTATTCCGTATGCAAATGACGATCGACCGGACGCAAAGAAAAGAAGAAGAGCATGGGTCGATTTTGTGAAACGAAAGCATGCGAAATGAGAACCATCACCCTCTTCTGTAATCTGCTCGAGGCATTTTAAGCCGGACGGTTTTTTCAGGCGTTTCGTTGTCCTTCACCGTGAGGAAAAGCCAGTGGCACCCCGACTAAAGAGAGATCACATTGGAGTATGTGTATCTCCGTCAATAACGTATCCCAATGCTGAGGAAGACAAAACGTTGTCTGCAAGAGATGATAAGTGTTGCGTTCAATGTTTTATTGTAAATTAACTCTTCTATTTTGTCTTGTGTTATCAGTCGTTAACCTCTGCCGGTATTTAGGTAGGAAATGTTTGTAGTGGAAACCAGATATATGTATTTGCTATTGTCAGTTTTAATACAATGATGCTTTGTATGCACATGTAGAGATAATTAAAATATTTATGTATACTGATGAATGAACTTTTGTCTAGAGCAATGTTGCAAAATAACTGTAATATTTATTCCTTAAGGTGTTTCAAGTTAAGCAGAGCACCTCAACTGTGGGATAAACTGGTGAGCCATCAACATCAGAAGTAGAGTTTGGTGCTCCTCTGATGCCAGCAGTGGAGTTGGGTGAAATTTCTATGACAGGAGTAGATATTGGTGATCCTCTGATGCCAGCAGTGGAGGTTGGTGAACCATCAGCAGCAGAATTACATGTAGATGATCCATCAAAACCAATAGCTGAGGTTCCTGACCCTCTGATGCCAGCAGCAGAGGTTTGTGAACCTTCAAATGCACCAACATTGGTTGAAATGAGTGAACCAAGACCGAAATGAGTGAACCAACACCGAGGTGGGTGAATAATTACTTACTGATTACCAAATCATTGTTCAGACCATCGTTGGAAACAATGTCAATGTGGCAAACTCACTGACAACCACATGACAATGTGCATTAAACAGTTGTTCCATTTACCACATAAGAGCAACATTCTCATTAAAATGTAACTTCAGGCCATTCTGGAATACCCAGTCACTTGGTGCACTGTACCCTAACCTTACTTACGGGCCTTACGTCTCAAAACATAGAGGTTAACATATTGTTTTTATCAAATTTGGGGTATTTTTCAATATTGCTCTATCACTTTCATTATAATAAAATTATAGCATTTTGTGTTTAATATGTCTTACTAGTATTTTATTTGTGTTTATTTTTTAGAGGATTAGTATGTCTGTGGAATCATGTAGTGAGCATCACGAAACTGTCATCTACGCCAGTTAAATGTCAGAACTGCATCAAGCTATCTTTTAAGTTGAAACAAATGCAACAGAGGCTAATGTATTACAAGTCTCAATGAAACCATGGTAAGTTATGACAAATAGCACAAAAAATTGCCAGGCCTACAACTCTGAGTACTGTGTTCTCCGATCACAGGATGGTGTCCTTGAAGGTGACACTTAGTTTACGCGCTAACACAGTAAAATCAAAACGTACCTCATATGACTGGCAGCGTCTTCGAACGAACGATGCTATAAGAGAGGAGTACACCATCGAGGTCAACAACAGGTTCGATATCCTTTACCAAAGCAGAGAATCACACACAGCCGACAGTATATACTCAGCAATAGTAACAGCTCATAAAGAATCAGCAGATAATTGCATCCCAAAACGCAAAAGAAACATCAAACGTATACCGTGGGAAAATGATAACATCACAGCAAAGAGAAAGGAACTCAAAGCTGTATTCAATGAGAAGATTGCATCCTCAATTGATGGTAATGTTAACCTGAATAAAGAAAAGGAAGATCTTCAGGCTGCTTATCACAAAGAACAAGCAGACTATATTTCTCAGAAATGTGCAGAATTAGAAGCCGCAGCATACAATCAACAAAGCAAGAAGGTGTGGGAGACCGTCAGAGAGATTTCAGGGAAAACTGCTGCTGCTGCGGTAACTCGCTTAAAAGGTGCTACATCCAAAGAAAGACTAGAGTATTGGAAGGAGCACTTTGCCAATCTCTTAGGTAAACCAGCAGTCGAAGACAACAATCCAGTCAGAAGAATAGTGCAAGAAAAACTTCCCATAAATACAGGCGAGTTTACTACGAGTGAACTGAAGAAAAGTATTACATCACTCTCCCATAACAAAGCAGCAGGCGTTGACGAAATTCCACCTGAGGTCTGGAAATGTGGCGCCCTAGACGAATAGCTACTAGTAGTATGTAACAAGATGCTTCTGAATGGTGAAGAAGCAGAGTTGTGGTCTAAAAGCATAATTATCCCGTTACCAAAGAAAGGGGACCTAACTGACCCACAAAACCATCATGGTATAGCACTAACACTAATTGCTGCCAAAATATACAATAGAATGCTCCTAAACAGAATGCGCCCTCACATCGAACCTATCCTACGCAACAATCAGAATGGATTCCGACCCAATCGATCAACAGTAGCTTAAATCCTAACTATTAGAAGACTAATTTTTCGCTTGCTGACGATCGGCCATACCAAGATCAGCATCTTGAAGCCAAGCAGTTAATGTCACCACCTCCACTTCTGGCAAAGCAACTAATAGTAGAAACATAGAATTGCTACGAAAGAAAAGGAGTCGGAGAAACAAGCAGAATCACGAGTCGTTTCGAAATCTAAGCCGAAAGGAAAGAAGACTAGCGAAATATTCTCGAGGAGAAAATCAAGCAATAATCAAAGGACTTGAAGGTAAATTGCACAAGGTAGAACAAGATTGTATTCAAGAGAAAAAGCTCCGAAATTCTGTTGGACGAGCTACCAGAAGGAGAAAGATAGAAAACTCAAAATATATGGGTGAGATTTTTGTCTTGTATGTACAGTACATGTATAAAAATTCTTCTGAATTTCTGCCCCACAGTCTGAAACCAAGAAATATACATTTTGATGCATGCTTAGTAAAAGCATTTATAATAATCATAAATCTATATTTAAATTAATATATATATGAGTTGAATAGCATTTAAAGATTGTGATTAGCCTGTTCAGGTCTGTAGCCAACAGACACAGGCTATTCTATTTGACTACATCCTGTTGTGGAATTGTAATTATTCAGAGCTTCACTAAGTCCTACTGAAGGAACAGTGCTGTCCATGCTTTGAACAACTAAACTTAAATATATTTGCTGAATTGTACTATTAGATAGATGACTCCCTATTTAGAGTCAGCTGTTCAAAACATGAGTTGTGTTCTCTTGGCTTGCTAGGACTTCTCCATCTCATACGCTATCCGGCTTTGCCTTTGTACAGCCGTCCCCAGGAGTTTAATTGTTTATGTGGAATTCTTCAGGGATATACATAAATATAGCCAAATAAATTAGGACATGTGCATTACTTTGTTGGAAATTCGTCAGGAGTTTTAATAATAACAATTCTTAGGGTGCAGGTATATGGTAGGTTTCTGAGAATTGCAGGGCAAAGGCCCAGTGGGCATGTTAATTGGAAGGATCTACCAATCAACATGCAACGCAGCAGTTACTTATCAATAACATGTACACTATCTTCAATTGGCCATTTGGAAATTGAAATATGTAAGAAGTTAAGGAACCCATAAATAACAAGGTTGACAATGTGTCTTGAGACTTGTTTGGGAGACAAGTTCTTGTTCACAGACCCACAAAATAGCTCTGTTGTAGCCTCCTCTGCAGGCAACTCTGGGGATTGGGACCGAAAAAAAATTCGTGAGAGTCACGCGTGGACTCGCGCATGACAATTTTCATAATTGAGGGATGGGCAGCAAGATGTAATATCTTCTATCAAGGGACCCCTGAGGTAGAAGATATACAGTGTGTCGTGTAGATAATAACACGTGTATATAATAGACAAAAGTAAAGTCAAAGCTGTTACAGTTTCGTACTGTCGTCGATATTATGGAAAGTCAAAGGGGAATGTTTTTTAAAGCAGCAAAAAAGTTGTCCAAGATTCTGTTAAATTACTCGCATCGACGATTTCCCAATTAATGTATACATTATAGAATACCCGTCCACTTTTTGAAACCGCATTTAAAGGTATAGAAATACAAACCAGGTTGGTCTTAAAATGGCTTTAAATATAATGTCAAATGTTTATATTGTGTGTTGTTGTTGATTGTTAATATCAAATTAAATGGGGTTTTAAAATAGAACAAGTAATTGTATGTGATTAAAACTTTCCGTAATTTGACCCTTTCACTAACTGTCAACAGATACAAATGGCGAAAGTATAATTTAGCGTATACGTTAATACAGATTCTCTTTGCTTGATGGAAACCTTAAGTCAAACTGAACAGCATGATTGTCAAAGATTCTGAAGACGCAAACAGCGGCGCTATAGGAACAAATAGAGCCCGCCCGCAACAGACCCGCGTAGGAGTTTGTTTTGCCTGGCAATGGCACGATTGATGAAGTGATATAAACGGCTGCACGCCTGAAGTTCTTGTTCATTAAACAAGCGCTTAGCAGAAAAAATCAAATCTTTGTCTGAAAACCATCTCATCGATTTACGAATGTCACATTATTTCAACGTGGGGTTCAACCTTTAGGCCATAATATATTAAAGGGTGTATTTGAACATTTCGTTAAACTGAATTGCTCAAAGCTCTTACTTTATGCTGTCACCTTGTCAAAGACAGTCGATTTTAAAACAATCACCGATTTTTCGCGACAATCTCGTATTTCAAGTGAAGGACAATTGAAAGCGGAATTGTTTACTGTGTTTTGCCAAATTATTAAACAGTTGTTAGATTACAAACGGTCAAAGTAGGATAACAAATTTGAAATTTAAAAATACAAGTAGTGAAAGGTAAATAAGATATCATGTTTCAGCTAGTCAAACGAAAGAATATTTGAAGGTATTTAGTAACGATTACAAGGTCTACCGGGTTAGTCCCGTGTCTTTCCTGTGACTTACGTTGAGGAATTAGAGATCGTAGATCGCGACGAATGTAATTGTGACTTGACGTCCTTTATTCGTTGGTCACAGTCCGACTTCATCAAAATCGTTTACCAAAGATTTGGCTTTTTAACTTTTAACAAAGTTGCTTTAGAAATATCGCTGACAATTCGCAAGGCCGTTTTCAAATACCGCGGAATTTTAGGAACAATATGTTGTAGTGGTCTTTCGATCTTGTTTATCCTCCATGCTCGATATCAAAACACAGCTTTGGGTACCCCACGTAAGTAATCTATGCATTGACAAAACCTACTTTCCCACCCCGGGTCCAGGTGCTGGTCCGAAAGGTTACATCCGGTGGGCACTTTTCTTCGAGTTTTGGCACGCATCTCTCATTTTATTTTTCGCCCGCCCGCTATTTTTCCCCTGCCCACCATTTTTCCCGCCCGCATGAGATCCCGCAATTTTTTACGCCCACCATTTTCCCCCCTCCCGCATGAGAGAGATGCCTGCGGAGGAAGCTATATTCAGCTAAAGCATTCACACAATAATTGATATATATTTCTAAATGTAAATACAATGATCGATGTTCTATGTGACCTGTGATCTCAATATTAATGTGCTCATATTTTCTTTATATTGATAATGATGATATTGTATGGTAGTTGAAAAATAATTAATTTATAGATGAAAATTAAAGTGTAAGAACTCAACTAAACAATTTTAGTGATTGACCGATTATTCTTAATGCTCTGATAGTTTAATATCAAAACCAGATACTTTAATCATAATTACAGTATATTTTATCTATATTGGAAAATTAGTTGATTTAGTCATTAAATAATATCCCTTGGGTAAGTCAATTACTGTACATGTAGCCATGTAACAATTTATTCAATCTTATTGTGTTACTACCTGTAGTGTATGCATTGTATTTATAGTGACGTGTAGCTCTGTAATGCATGATTACAGTGTGTATATATATTATATGCTCAAATAAAAGTATAAATAATGTAATGTTTACTTATTAAAAAATAGGCTTACATTTGTAAGCATAGCTAAGATTTATTGATATTATTTATCATGATGAAGAGTATACATTTAATACTGTTAGGAAAATTAAAAAGATATCCTGGAAGTTTGTAAACTTGAAAAACGCGTCTTAAATATCTACAAATCTACCATCCAGAAAGACTCTAAATCTGTCGGAAATAAGCAGGAAATGCCATTTTAAGACCTTAATTTTCAAAAAATCTCTGGGGGTATGCCCCTGTACCCCCTAGATTGGGTGCGCCTACGGCGTATATCGGACTACTTAATTGGTTAGCACCTGTCAGATTTTACTCTAGATCCGCCCCTGTATTAAAGGGCCTCTCCGCCCAAAATTTTTATTTGATCAACGGATTCAGCGTTGCCCATACTATTCACCTAAAACAGTTTTCAAGTTCGTTTAATCGTTTTGGAGTTATGCCATGTTGAAATACCCCAAATCAGCCTATTTTGACGCCATCTTGTTCCACCCTAGGAGAATGGGGCGAGTGTACCTGTGACGTCAAGTCCGGAACACTACAGTTTGTTTTGTCTACAAAAAAACGTATAATTATGCACGTAGGCTAGAAGATAATGAGCTCATTATAAACTTCTCCTTCGTATTCAAGAGTTCATACAGTTATATCAGGGTATTCCGGTCTTGACGTCACACGTCAACTGTCATGGCGAAATTAAGTGGCACACGCGCGGCCAAACTTTAAATTGCCATAGAGACGCGAGTATTTATCCAAATTAAACAAAACATTCAACAATAAACTCTACGAACCAAACTCTATTTAGTAATAAAATAATGTTTGGGTGAAGAGGCCCTTTAATAACACGAGAGGTATTTGGATTCCACCGGCCGGCACCAACGTTAACAAGCTTCCCCGCCCGTTTATTTAAAACGTCATAATATTTGCGTTTAATGAAGGTTTGAGATCGCGAATAAGTAGAGTTTCGCTCAAAAGAAATTCTGGTTCAAATGTATAGCTAGAAATAATCTTAAAATCATTTAAAGAGAGAGGCTGACCAGTGTTACGGATACTTGTGACAGGATGATTACTGTACTTCTTCACCTTAAGGAGGCGAGATTCCCATGTGGTCAGACACACGTGTATGTATGTATTTTTAGTATTCTCTCCTGATTAGTTAATTACTCTGAATAATTACAACGAAACGTTGGAACTTTAAATGAATAAAATGTAAAAATATAATGCTGGGCTTTGATATTTATCATAAGATAACCTAAATATGTTTTGTTACGAATCCTTTTCAAATGTGAATTATATTGGTTATTCGTAACTAATCTACACTGGATAATTCTATAGGGAAAAATTTTGTGGCAGCCTTTTGTTACATTGCTTCAGGTGCAATGGCAATGCACTACGAAACGGTGCAAAAAAAGTTTGGCCAGTGCCCTACACCGATTGCAGTCGGACCTAATGACGCAGGTAAAACTACGTCGGCCAAGGCTTTTTTGGCACTTGTTGGAAGGGAGGAGAAAGGATTTGCCAGACAACTGACAGAAGTCGAGGCTGCTTGGAAATGCTCGTCGTCCACAGTACCTTTCGTATTCGACGACCCTGATAACCTAACAGAGGTTAACACTTTAATTAACAATAATTTCAATGGACAAGTTCGAGCAACTACCAAAACAACTAGCGTCTTGAAAACAACATGCCTTTTTACACTAAATGAAGAGAAACTACCAAGACTTCTTGCCAATTTTAGGTAAGATTGGTTTTCAAAACACCGTCAGTTATTCTAGCTATTCTGCAATCCCAAAACCAGCCGACGATTTAAAGAAATATAGTATAAAACATAATCAGAAAACACAGGCACGAGCGAGTTTTTCAAAGACTCAAAACATCACGAGCCCGCAGGACAAGTGTTGTTTTTCCAAATTTCACAACAAATTATGCTATTCATTATTTCTGTAGTAAGTACAGTTCTCTTACACATTTTCGTGTACGACATAACAGAGTCCCGTTTATTTCTCGAACGCAAATCATGCTTTGCTTCACCACTAGTCTACCATAAAAAAATTGCTCAATGCACTAAGTCTTCTTAGATGCAATTTGTTCACAATATTAAAGAATACTCTATTGGCTTTAAATGGATTAGCTGCGATTTGTGCTCGCCATATGTAGTTGTTATTATGTGTAGAAAATAACCATCCGTCAAAATCCGCTGTATAACGTATAATCGCTTTTTTAGACATTTCCCCCTATTTTTGGAGTAGTTTTTATAATATACATATATCAATCCAGATTTAAAAAGATTTTATAGTTTGTCCTAGATGGCTCATGGGATTTGTTTATAATACTTTTAATTCTTATAGGGAAGCAAGTAGGGTGATTCTTTTGCCATTTCCTGCGGTGACAGTCGCCATAGACATAGCCAAACAACTGGGAAACCAGGAAAAGCTTGAGAAAGAAGGCTAGCAAGGCGGTAGGAGTTAGTTGGTCTGCACAGTCAGATACACACATTCAAAGTGATTTTTTGCCTTGATTACATGGAAGTGAGCTGGCACGGTATCTGAGTTTGTTCACTAACCATGACAGTACTTTGTCAATTGTCCAATACTAAATGAGGCGAACATGCTCAAATTAAATGCACTAAAACTTATTGGGCTAAAACTGCCACGCGTTTTGGTGCTCTCTTCTTTTTATGCTTTTTATTGATCTTTGATCAAATTTATTGTTATCGTTGGTCGGATAAAGATGGATATAATATTGGTTCACCTCATGGGTCAGGTTTTGGTGATTTGAGAAAGCCACATACCTTGGTGGTGAAGATTGTGAAGTTTTATTTCAAGTGTCAGGGGCGTATTGTTGACCTTCGCGGCCGAAGCGGCTTCAAATGTTCGTGTTATCCGCTTAGCAAATGGACCAAACATGGACAAATGTGTCTAGTTATACCAGGCTACGACCCACCATTAGATATCACTATCTTTGGTGATATTCTAAGCAATCCTGGACCTGTAAATAACGTAGTTCGCTTTGAATCTTGCAACAATCAGGACAAGAACTTTTGTTTGTATAAATCTTCAACGACGGCATATACTCGACATCCGTTATTTGCAATTAGACGTCTCAAACGTGATGTTCCACCACCACACGTTCTACAGGTATTCAAGAGCTATAACATCCTAAAATATCGTGGCAAACAGCGTATCCATGTGCGAATATCTCGTCGAAATAACAGTTGTGGTGCTGGTTATGTAAATTCGCGGTGTTTTGAAAATTTGATAACAATTTACCATGAACCTGCTCCGTTGCGTAATGAACTTCGCCCGGTTGATTGCTGCGTTCTGAATACTAGATCTGTTAACAACAAATCTTATATAATAAAGGACTTCGTGATCAGTAATAATATGGACATTTTGGCTCTGACCGAAACATGGCTAAAAGGAGATGTGGCTGATGAAAGAATAATAAACGATCTTTGTTCCATGGGATATCTACTCAAGCATATTCCCAGACAATCGCGTGGTGGTGGGGTTGCAGTCTTGTATAAAACATGCTTCAAACTTAAAGTTAAGTTTACAAAATCCTACAAATCATTTGAACGCCTGGACTTTACTTTGAAATATTCATCTGCGAATGTACGAATGATGGTTATTTATAGACCTCCTCCGTCTCAAAAGAATGGGCTGACAAAGAACTTGTTTATGGATGAATTCCGCAAATTTCTTGAATTGCTTGTTCCTGTACCTGCGAGTTTGGTTATAATGGGTGACTTTAATCTACACCTTGATTCACCAACTGACGTATCAACAGCTCAATTTTTAAACTTGCTTGAGACTTAACTTAAAACAACATGTTAATTCATCCACTCACAGGAACGGTCATATACTTGATTTAATCATTACTAGAGCGGATGACGATCTGGTGTCTAATGTCACAGTGTCTGACCCAGTGATTTCTGATCATTGTGCTGTGCACTGTAGCTTATCACTAGCAAAACCCTGTCTACCACGGAAAGAAATCAGTTATCGGAAAGTGCATTCAGTGAATCTGGAGAGTTTTATAAGCGACATTAAAAACTCGTCATTGTTGAAGAACTATTGTACCGTTGACGATGTAACTGATCTCTACGAACTCTACGATACTACACTTTCGTCTGTTTTAGACTCCCATACTCCAATCAGCAAGTGCGTTATCACCCTCAGACCATCTGCCCCATGGTATACTGACGAAATTAAAATCGAGAAAGCAAAAAGAAGGCGTCTAGAGCGTTTATGGCGTAAAAATAAACTAACCGTCAACAGAGACATCTATGTTGAGCAATGCATCTATCTCGGCAATCCTTTTGTTTCTCGTTCGGATTTTTCATGTAAGGAGACATGCGACCAAGAGCGTTTGGCTGACGTCTTAATTTATGTATTTTAACGTTGTTTTGATGCGATGGAAGTGCCGGATGATAATTTACACTCGAGCCAGAAGGCAGTTGCTGTTGATATGAACTGTTCTGTAGATTCTAAAGTCGATATTTTGAGCACATCGTTCCAAGATATCTCGATCAATGGTAAGTTTGTCTAGAACAAATGGGACAACAAGTTTTTCCGCTGCGTCAAGATAGAAGAAACTCTGTCCTGAATTATTCAGATTATAAACGTACGTCGTGTTGCTCTATCGAATATATCACAGCAGGGATGAATTATTCAGATTAACGTACGTTTAATGTTGTTCTCTCGAGTCTCGAATATATCAAAGAAGATTGCACCCCCGGTTTGGCGCCATATTTGGCCTGAAATCTGGCAGAGGCTAACTCTCTCTCCTCTCGTTTCTCCGCTCGCCCGCGTTCCGATTTTCAGCGGTTTTTCTCGTCCCATTACCCTCTAGCGCATTCCTTATCCGAACTATATAGGCCCCCTCTGCTGAATTGGAAGCCTCTGCGGAGGAGAGAGGTCTTAATGTCTATATTTATGTTGGTAATGTGTACGGCAAAGTTATTAAAATAAAATAAAATCTACACCGAAAATTTTGTTACAAATATAATATTTTTCACTTCTTGTTATTGCATCACGCCACGCAATCCGTCTTCCAGTGTAATGCCTCACACATTTTAGGAGTAACCTTGTGCAATAAGTATATTTCAATAGTAACCTTGCACAATAAGTATATAAGTATACTTATTTAAAATTAAGCGATATGGAGTGATCATATAGGTATAGTAACTGATTTATTATTTTCCATTTCTTATCATAGATGCATAGACTGTTCCAGTACACAATCCAGGTATTGAACTGTCTCACAGTAGCGATGTAATGACATAGAAGGGAACATAAACGACGAAGCTGTAATAACCATACCGGAAACAATAACCTCTGCCAAACACGAATATTCTAGCAAAGAAGAGGCAACAGTACAACATCAACAAAGACGTTAACATAGGTTCCTTATATTAAACGCGTATATATGCAACTGAGACCCTAGATTGTGACCAAAAGAAAGAAGGAAAAGGTCTTTAAACTATTAAGTAATAAAATTGTTACGTAAAAATATATATACATGAATCACTTTGTTGGGAAAAAAATGTTTTCAGACGTTGTTGTAACTAATACAAACGTAATTTGTGTGATTATAAAATATTAAACGACGTGCAAATCATCAAGTTGGACGCAACGGAATTGAATTTGTCGTTTAAGTTACTTGAAGACACTTTCATTGCATGAGAGTTTAAGGTGCATACATGCATATTTCTTCACAACGCCAGATTGATTTTGTTTAATTTTTCTGTGTGTTTGAGTGTATATTTCCGGCATCTCCTTTGTGTACCGGACACACAATGGACAGAGACTACGTCATAGACACATCAAGGTTATTTTCTTGGGATTCAGAAGCTTTACAGTGTTTAAGTGTCTGTTCTATAGAAAATCTTAAATTTTTTTTAATGTCGTCAGACTAAGATCAGTCGAGTTTTCAATTTCCACAAACGAAAACTGGAGAAAAACAAAACAACGAAATCTCAAAATCAAACTACTAACCTTAAACTACTAATATTAAAATATGCTCTCAAATTATTTTTGTAGTAATCACACATGGTCGGGTTTACTGAGACATGCAACTGAAAATGTTAGTTCAATGTCAGAACTTAATATCGCGAAATCGCCTGGTGAGTATAGAACTCTCGACCAGTTACCGTTTACAATAGACCCTTTCACGGTTTCGGACGCCATTTTGTTTGGGGGCAAACAAACCCGGTTGCTAGGTAACTACGGATATTCGTTGTTAAATGTTGTCTGATGGCCACAGTTCCATGTGTTTAAACGCTGTTTTTTACTTGAAAATCTGAAATATATCAATTGGAACCTCTCGAGGAATCTTCTCTAAGTTTAGAAAGGTATGTAGTACTCTTTTGTTACGATAAAAACAAAGTTTAATGTAATTATTTACGCTTGATTGGCGAACCTTGAATCTTTTCTGCCCTTTTGCACTTGAGCACACCAAGTTTTAATGAATTTGTCAGCAGGTTTGTGAAAGCACAGCTCTTCAACATGCGAATGGAGAACAAACTTATCGGGATAACGACGATCATTGTCACAACCACCACCACAACACTTGTCTCCACGACCCATCTTAAATCTCCAGAAGATGTAACAGTAAAATAGTTGTTTTTGAACGATATTTCACAAATCTAGAAAGAAAGTTTAGGAAAACAGAAAATGTCTTTTTAATATGCTAATATAATAAAGCAGTTGTGAAATTTTACATTCAATTTGAAGTATATATAAGCGGCAACCTCGGCGGCAACGTAAATAATTACATTAAACTTTGTTTTTGTCGTAACAAAAGAGTACTACATACCTTTCTAAACTTAGAGAAGATTCCTGGAGAGGTTCGAATTGATATATTTCATATTTTCAAGTAAAAAACAGCGTTTAAACACATGGAACTGTGGCCATCAGACAACATTTAACAAGGAATAATTGCGTAGTTACCTAGCAACCGGGTTTGTTTGCCCCCCAAACAAAATGGCGTCCGAAACCGTGAAAGGGTCTATTCACTATTTTTAGAGCGCGACTTACTGGCCACATTCTTCGTTCGTGAACAAGAGTACTGCCTCCCAAATTTCAAGAGATTCCGACAGTTTACAGTAACCTTCTGACCTCAAAAGTAGTCTTCGATCAATCACACATTCTCCACCAAAGCATTTGTTAGTTTTTTTCGAAGAAGATAACACCACGTCCATTTTAAGCACCAGAAAAGTGAAAAAAATGTTGGTAGTGGCAACAACTTAGAAGATGGAGCTGTTGTGGTTGTGCAATACAAGAGATTATGAAGCACTGGTTATCAAACTCCATGGTAAGAAAAAATATTAAAGGTGCGGTACAGTCCGGTTTGCGCATGTGCGTGGGTTTGTTTACATGGTTTGTTTATTAGACAGTACAAATAAGCTTACACGAAGTAGATTGAGGTAATTTACCTTGCTTCTTTTCCCAATGCGCTCCTAATGAATATGAATGAGAGTTTTACTTTGGATGACATCGAACAATGCGAAATTGAACAAGCGGCGACAATACCAAACACCGATGAAATATCAGTTTCTTCCTGCCGAGGACTTTGTCTTAGAGAGAGCGGAAGGAAGGCTTGCCCATGTAAAAGCCTGGGTAAATTTTGCTCATCCGTGTTCCACAATTCCGATTCAAGGACGATGTGTACGAACAAACGACGTCTCATATAAGGCGAGTCAAGTGATAAGTCAAATGATAGCAGCACTGACCCAGATTTTCATCAAGAAATGACATTGGTGAGTTTTGTAATTTTATAATTGATTACATGCAACTAATAATTATTTAGAAACTGTCAATGTGATGTAAAACATTATTAGAAATCACGAATTCTAAAAACTTACCATTATATTTATATAGGATACTGTGAAACCAGACAGACAAGAAGTCGAACACAATGACAAGATGGAGCAAAGGTAGAGGCTGCGGGAGGCGAAGGGCTCAACGTGCCAGACAAAGACAAGGACTTGGTAGGGCTCAGGAGAGGGAAATAAATCAACGTGGGATACATCGTCGTGTAAGGGGGAGAGGTGGATTAATCACTGAAGAAAATTCGCAAGAAAGACATGTTGCACATGAGAATCGGTTACAGGTATTATTATTGTCTTTATTTATATATTATAATATCAAACGAACAATGCAATGCTCCTTCTTGAAGTCAACGAAGTGAGAAAACCTTTTCCTTTGCTTTAAACTGTTGTACTGATCTCTGTGTTCTATGTGTCTGTTATTATTTTAGTGTTGATATATATTGTATAACCCAAAATTTACATCTTGGTACTCATATCAGACTAATACACTGAAGTGAACTCCAAGCAATCATTTCCTCATTCTTTTGTTCATATTTAACAATATTTAAATAATATATTCATTTTATTTCCAGAATTAGTGTAAAATCTTGAAATAGATGTTCTCCAGCGACTAGCCATGGAGTTACTACGCTGACAACCAGCTGTTTTTGTTGATTTAGTAAATGGAGAAATTGGAGGCATTGAAGTCATGCAACCTACTCCAGGGCCAGGGCAACCACAGGCAGACAACGAAATTCCAGATTGGTGCAAATGTGGACTGTATAGAATTATGCCAACTCAGGAGGAAAATAAATGTTGTTGTAGGACAGAAATGCCTTGCATAATAACTCGACCTCTTTTCCAACAACTTGTCCTTGATGCCAATGTACTGGACATAGCAATGAGGTACAAAGAAGATGTTCTTGTACTTGACCACCCTCGACATACTGCCTATCGACAATTTATATTATGGCAGCATGGAAAGTTAGGTCAAGGCAACAGACGAGTGGTACCAAGCTGTTGTGTGCTTGCAATACGCAAGTATCCATCGCCAAATGGATTTTATGTTGGTTTTCGTCCTGGAAGACTATAATTTCCAATGAATGTCTTACAGTGAAAATACAAGTATACTTTCCCTCTTAATAGTTCATTGTGTATTACTGTTTTTCATGTAGCCACTACAGAAATGTAAGAACATTTCTCATCAATAGACATGCATAAAATGTATTGTATATAATGTAGCTTTTCACAGAATTTGATCCTAATGTGATTTATATATTTCTCCCAAACAAATATAAAGAAAAAGTGACTCTAATTGCTAGAATTTATCACAGTTAGTGGCTACAAAAATACAGAACAAATTACAGAAGTGGGAAGGTAATTTTTATTCTAGACTATGGTTAACTTTGAAAGACATAAGATGCAATTTTGAACTATTAAGTGACAAGGCTGGTTGTTTGCCATCCCTTGTTTGAAATAACATTTGTTACCTTTAATATTGTTTACATAATAAAATACAGGGGCCAGTTGTTTGAAATACAGATAGCTTATCTGGTGGATAAAGTCCTATCCAGTCAATTCATTTTCTATCCATTCAATAGTTATCTGAGAAAAGGGAGCAGGTGAATGTTGTTGAAAACATTGATAGTGGTATTCACTTGCTATTTTTCTCAGATATTCAGTGGATAGAAAATATATTTATTAGATACGATAAATCCTATCCAGGCACGAACCGTAGTTTGAATTATAAATATCAAAGCCCAGCAAATAGCTCTTAGGCATAACATTTCTGTTGTGCCTAAGAGTTATTTGCTGGGCTTTAATATTTTTAAAAACAACACAACGCTTTGGAATTTTGCTTTTATTTGCGACATGTTTGGGCCCGGTACTAACTTCCTTCTTCGGGCAATTACATATTCTGACAATTTGCAAATCTAATTGCATACGTTTGCGATGGTATGCTGACATCATCGTGATTGCGTCATATATGGCATGCGAGTTAATTAAGTAAAACATTAGCTGAATTTCGAATGGTAAGTAAGTTTTTAGCTTTAATATTTATAATTCAAACTACGGTTCCTGCCTGGATAAGATTTATCCACTGGATAAGCTATCCAGGCTTTGAACAACTGACTCCAGAGATACAGTTTTGAGGGATACTTTTACTAGGTAATGCTATTCAATGTACATAAAATTTCAATGCTAAATCGTGATTGGTGCTCCTGTAGAAGCTGCTGCATTGGTGGGCAGGGTGTAATTTTAATACTTGCTGATATTTTACATGGATAATCAGCAGATGGTGTAAGCTTCTGGTCGACAGGACCGGAACAGAAGTACGTTTTTCAAATATTTTCAGCAGCAAGTTAGGGATGTACTTATAAGGCTTGGGTTTAAGTACTGGTGCAGGCCGCCATTGCTTTGTTCTTTTGCTGTATATGGAACGATATCTAAAGTAAAATTAAATGTTTTTGAGATTTTGAAACATCCTACAGGATCTAACATTTTCAATTACACTTT
This sequence comes from Chrysogorgia sp. JL179-B06, assembly GCA_035772405.1. Classification (NCBI taxonomy): domain Eukaryota; kingdom Metazoa; phylum Cnidaria; class Anthozoa; order Scleralcyonacea; family Chrysogorgiidae; genus Chrysogorgia; species Chrysogorgia sp. JL179-B06. The sequence continues at coordinate 207,320 of JAYKKM010000502.1, read as the reverse complement.
TCATCAAATAAATGACAATATTCAACCTCTCCCTTACAGAAAAAGTCTAAGGCAATGTTCGAATTGCCTATAGAAGCCTATAGGTGCCTATAGACACGCCTATAGGCAAGTCTATAGACTTTTTTGTTAGGGTGTGTGCCATCTTCCTTTTTTGCAAACTCCCGCACTCTGTGTTCATTAAAATCAATGGCAGCAAGTTGATTCCACAGTTTGTACCCAATAATTCTAAATGAAGAGAGTAAAAAATATATAATTTTGTGACACTGAAAATGTATATAATTATATATTAATTAATAAAATAAGTTACAATTTAGGCAGACTATGATTACTTGATTACAGCAGTACTTACGAGTACGAATGGCGCTTTGAACAGTACATCAGAAGATGGTTATGGAACGATTCCAAGAATCCGGTGTCTACTACAAATCAATAAGGAAAATATTTATTGAAATAATGTTTTTTGCATTTAATTCATAACTTCTACAGTAAGTCAGACAAGTAAGTGAGACAAACCTGAAAATTGTGTATGGCAACGTATTGAGAAACCGCTTGTTTAAAATAATTTTTGTTAATGCATTGTGGGCTGGTGAATTCTTTTGCAGCTATGGTTTTTCTCTTTCTTATGCTGATGACACTACTATTTACAGCAAGTAAAAGCACCGAAACAATTAATGATCTATTATAGATATTGGTATTATATCTACCTGACTTAAAGAAAATCATTTGGTTGTCAATCTGAATAAAGGAAAGACTGAGTTTGTTCTATACGGTACTCCTAAAAAATTATCAACTGTCCTAAAAAGTTAACATCAACGAAGTTGAGCAATATGACTATCTTGGTGTCACCATGGACAAGTATCTAAATTATAAAACCATATTGAAAAAATCTACAAGAAAGCATCTGCTAGATTGAAACTTTTAAATCGATTACGACATAATATTAGTCCATTTGCTGCTACCACCATCCATAAAGTCATGATTCAACCTATTATATTTTATTGTAACAATATTCTTCTTGATCTGAGCAGGAGTCAAAGTACCAAATTTGAAAATATCCAACTACGTGCCAAAGCGATAATCAATAGTAAAGATGAAACTTGTTCTTGGAAAACAGTAGAACATACTCGAAAAATGCTTTGCGCTATGGAAGTATATAAGTGTTTGAACAACTTAACTCCTCCTGTCTTCCAAAATTATTTTGCCAAAATATCCCATAACATTGGAACTCGCGGAAACCACTCCTGCTTAACATTGCCTAAAGTTAAAACCGAATCTGGTAGAAAAATGTTCAAATTTTAACAAACTTCCTATAGAAACTCGCAATGAACAATATTTTATTAAGTTTAAACAACTATGCCAGTCTTGCGACTTTTAATATTTTATTATATCTTATTCTATTTTTAAATTTTTAACCATGTATATATTCTTAATTATTAGGTCTTTACAGGTCCATCATTGATAGCAGCTATTATATAGCTGAACCATGTTAACCTGTATAAATAGGTTTATTATTATTATTATTATTATTATTATTATTATACACAACGATACATAGCTATACACAACGATACAAGAAGAAGAAGAAATACTTTATTTAATGAGGGTATAACATAAATTACCGCTTACCCGGTAGTTTTCATAATGGCCCTCAGATAAATTACATCAAATAATAATTACACCAAAAAAGAAAATTAGAGTTCTATGGTGTTATTTCAAAGTCTAGCTAGTAAGTTTTTAACATTCGAAAATTTTTGAGTATACGGTTTTGATCCAGAATCATAGTATGTAAAGCTTTTTTGAAATTAGTATGCGAGGTAATATTTTTATAGGATTGATCTAGCTTATTCCATAGGCGACATGCACTTGAATGAAATGTTTTTAAGCCAGAATTTCCTTTGCATATTGGCGTTTTAATATTGTTGTTATTAGCTGATCTGGTATTATATCTTTGAGTATTACTAATATAAATAATATAGGATCTAAAGTATTCTGGGCAATGATCTTTGCTCACTTTATGTAGCATATATAATTTTTTACTGTTAATTATGTCATTAATTGGTAGCCATCCTAATTTATTAAAACGCATAACTGAACTATCATAGATAGACGCATCTATATGATCCTAGCACATCGCTTCTGAATTTGTAGTAATCTATTTAGGTTTTCTACAGAGCAATTTCCCATATACTGTGCAACAATATTCCACAATAGACTTAATTAAGGAATTGTATAATAATTTCCTACAGGAGATAGTTAAGTAGGTCTTTGCTCTGTTCAAAAGATATATTCTCGAGGTAAGTTTCTTAATAAGATTATCGATGTGTTGGTTCCAAGAGAGATTGGCATCTATTACTACACCAAGGAGCTTCTCTCCCTCCGCTTTTTCAAGTATAGATTGGTTAATATACAATTCTAGTGTTGTTTGGTTACCAATGATAAAGCTTTTGTGTTGTGCCAATAAGCATGTATTTGGTTTTCTTAATGTTTGGTTGCATGTTATTTAGTATAAACCATTCATTTGCTTTATCCAAGTTGTTATTCAGAGTAGTTTGTATTTCTGTGCAGCTTATCCCACTTTTCCAAATTGTTGTATCATCTGCGTATATATCTGTTTCAACATCTTTGAGCGACAAATGAAGATAATTTAAATATAGAGTAAACAGCAACGGCCCTAGAATTAAGCCCTGTGGAACTCCTGTTTTAGGACTTGCTGGGTTTGACAATGAGCCAGATACAGAGCAAACTTGGGTACGGTTAGTCAAGTATGATTTAAACCATTTGAGTGCAAGGGTACTTGTGTTGTACTTTTCTAGTTTGGACAGTAATAAGTTGTGATTAACCAAATCAAATGCTTTACTAAGATCCAAGAGCACGGTACCGATTAGTTTACTTTGATCCATAGCTTTTAGCCATTTATCAGTAATATTTAAGAGCGAGGTCTCACAGGAGTGATGGGGACGGTATGCAGATTGATTTGTATAAATCAGATTGTTTATAGACAAGTATTTTAAGTAAGATGAGGAGACGTGTCTTAACAAAGGTTTGGAAATAATCGGCAAAATAGAGATAGACCGATAGTTGCTTCTTACTTGTGATGAATCTTTCTTATAATGTGGAGAAACTCTAGCTTTTTTGAGAGCATCAGGAAAGATACCTTCTCTAATACTGTCATTATATACATGGACAAGGCTGGAAGTGATTGCTGCCAGTGCTTCTTTTAGCATGCGAATGCTGACTCCATCCAGACCCGTCGCTTTATTTGTTGGAATATTCTTCAAATCTGCTTCAACAATTTCTTCAGTTATGAGGGGAATAGTAAACTTGTTTTCCGGTGAGGACGTGGATATATGGCTTTTAACAAAATATTTTAAAAGAATGTCAAGGTCAGTTTGTTTAGTTTTTAAGCCGTCTGGTATACAGTAAACACCCGCATATAAGAACAAATGGATTAAGAACACCAGGCTGAAATTTGGCCAATAAAGCCCCATTTTTATAAGAACAAGATCAGCCTGAAAAATTCAGTATGTTCTTATAAAATGGAAAAGGTGTCATAATTACATAAAAAACAAGTGATTTATAGGCTCAATGATACAGTATTGATTGTGATCATTAAAATCAAAGAATATTTATTAATTTATGCTAATTTTACATCTAGGGGAATTTTTGGGTAGTATTACTAATATAGAAATTTAAGAACATTTTAAGAACACTTTGAGGCTGATTTGTCACTAAGCACCCGTTAAATAAGAACCCGATCAGCCTGACCTCCGAAATCATGTGTTCTTATATGCGGGTGTTTACTGTATCTTCTATTACTCCAACTACTGAGGTAAAATATTAATTGATTCTATACACAACGATACATAGATATACACAACGATACAGAGCTATACACAACGATACATAGCTTTCTCAAAATCAGAACACTACAATACATTTTATCGGCATACGTAATTAGGATATTTGAGGAAGATCACATATCCTAATTACGCATGCAAAAACCTCATTTGAGAAGTTATATAAACAACTCAAGCTCGTGTCCCACCGGGATATCCAAACACTCGAAAACAATGGACAAAAACATTCGGCCTTCGGTGTTTTCATCCATTGTTTTCTCGTGTTTGGATATCCCGGTGAAACACTCGCTCTCGTTGTTCATATATAACATACACAACGATACATAGCTATACAAAGCAATACATAGCTATACACAACGATACATAGCTACAGATCAATACATAGCTATACACAACGATGTTAAACTCATGATGGAGGAAATTAAGGATTGAATTGATTTACTCAGATTTTAGGATTCAGATAAAACACGCCATGTTTTCTTCGAGGATGAACAACATCCGGGGATTTTTATTTCAGATTTATGTAACTACACACAGAGGTATCCCATGACTGTTAGAATGAGATCATACTAACACCCCCACTTGATCTCTTTCTATGTTACTATTAACAATGTAAACATGCAGTACAATATTAACCAACAAATGAATAAAAATTAAAACAGAACATTGGACAAGAGTCCACTTCTTGTATATTAAGGCTAAAATGTCTCATGAACCAAAAATATATCTCCCGAACTTTCGAAGCTTAAATTTTGTAGCAGGTTTAGTCATGATATCAGCCACCATACTGGCAGTGGGACAATACTCCATTATCTTTCCTGCATTCTGCATGGTGCGAATGAAGTGGTATCTCACGTCAATGTGTTTCGATCTCTGTCGATTGACTGGATTCTTAGACAAAGCAATTGCACCTCGGTTATCTTCAAAGATCAAAACAGACCCACTTACTTCATCAATATCACCCACCAACTGAATGAGATAAAGACCTTCCTGAACTGCTGCTGCTGCTGTACTCAGCTTCACATGATGAAAGAGCCACAGTTGGCTGCTTTCTCGACTTCCAAGAGACAAGAGGACCATCTCTGCTCAAGCTGAAGCAGTACCCACTGACAGTCTGACACTACGTCTGTCATCTATAGATGATGCCCAATCAGCATCACTGTAGCCTTTAGTGTGAGATCATCATCACACCTCCTGTAACATAATTCATAATCTAGAGTCCCCTTTAAGTACTGCAGCACATGCTTCACTGCAACCCAATGTTCCTTTGTTGGGTTAGTCAGGAATTGTGACAACTTAGTAACAATCCAGCATATGTCTGGCCTGGTACATGCCATGGCATATATTAAACTATACCGACTGCCTCACGGTATCTCCTAGGATCAAAGGGGGTTTCACTATCAAACTCAAGCTTCTGCTCAGAAGGTGTGGGCTTTGGCTTACATTCAGACATCTCAAACCTTTCAAGCACCTTAGTAATGTACCTCTTCTGGTTCATTTTCACAAAGCCATCTCTTTGCTCAAAGTGAATACCCAGGAAATATGAAAGCCTACCCAGATCCTTCATGTGAAACCTCTCTTTCAACACCTCTTTACTTTCAGATATCAGCACCATGTCACTTGCTGCAATCTACCCAGACGAGCATAACGATAAATTTACTCCCAACCTGTTTGGTGTACACACAGTTATCAACATGACTCTGAACAAAATCATTCTCTAGCAAGAAACAGTGTAGTACATGGTTCCAATTCCTACCCGATTGCTTCAATCCATATAGAGACTTGTTCAACTTATACACCTGTATGCCATTATTTCCTAATGGACCTTCAAAGCCTTCCGCTTGATCCATATAGATCTCGCAATCAATAGGGGCATTGAGATATGCGCTCTTCACATCCATTTTGTGTAAAACCAAATCATGTTGTGCGGCTGTTTGCAATAGCACACGCACTGATGTGAGATTAGCTGTGGGTGCGAAAGTCTCCTGATAATCAATACCTCTCACTTGGCTGTAACCCTTCGCAACATACTTTGCTTTGAAGGTTTTAGCACCAGTAGAGCTTTCTTTAACAGTGTACACCCAACACCCCCCACTGAATTTCTGCCCTCTGGCTGAGTAGCCAAAGTAAAAGTGTTATTCTCAGTTAGAGAATTCATCTCTTCCCTCATCCCTGCCTCCCAACTACTAGACTCAGGTGATTCCATAGCCTCCTGATAGGTTTGAGGGAAAGCAGAACATTTGTAACAATAATCAACACTCTGATCGACATCCTCAATGTCAATGGCGTAATCTCTCAGATACGCTGGAGGGTTTCTCTCCCTCCTAGATTGTCTTATGCTTTCATCAGGAGGCTCTGAAGGAGGACTGGTTTCACACTCAGCCCCACGACCTTCAGCGAGCTCATCCGGACACTCTCGAGACCTGTCAACATCAGATGCACTACATGTATCAGGGTTAGAATTGTGTTGTGATGGCATTAAATCATCATCACTTGACAGACTTTCAGTTTGAGTCTGTTGTTCCACCCTTTTTCTAGGGAACTTCACCACCCTGTATTTCATGACCTTGCCTGTCTCTGGGATATACACCAGATACGCAGGGCTCCCCTCATCATACCCAAGAAAAATCCCTTTTGTACACCTGGAATCCAACTTCTGCTTATTCTGCTTATATGCATAGCATTCAGATCCGAAAATTCTCATGTTTGACAAATTGGGTTTCTTGCCAGTGATAGTGAAGTATGGTGTTTGCTTTAAGCGATTGTAAAGCATCTATTACGTATGTACGCAGCTGCCACTACTGCGTAAGCCGTAAGGCCAAAACTCCTTGCCCAGATTGGCTTGCAGGAGTAAACACCTTCCCATCTCAAACAAAGTCCTCCAATGTCGCTCTGCCGTCCCTTTTGTTGGGGAGAATGAGGTGCAGATGTTTGATGCTTTATCTTATTCTCCCTCAGCAGGGACTTAAATTTTTGAGAAATAAATTCACCACCATTATCTGACCTTATACGTTTGACTTTGAGTCTGCCAAAAACTTCTCCATTGCAACTACAGTGTCGCTCTTACTCTTAAGGAAGTATACAAAAATTGCTCCTGAATAGTCATCCATGAAAGTTACGGAATATCTGAAACCTTCTCCAGAGGCTGGATCAATAGGTCCAGCAAGATCAGTGTGAACTAATTCTAATGGTACCATAGCACGCACATCAGTATTCCTATTCCTACTCTGGGTCATTTTTCCTTCAATACAAAACATTACAATCCCCTGGGTTACCGGAACTACTACTGCTTACCTTCATACCTTCTACTACACTTTCTAGTTTCACAATGTCCTCATAGTTACAGTGTCCTAGTATTTCATGCCAGCCTTGTAAATCGCATGTATAATTAACAGAGTCAGAGTTAGTTTTGTCGAAGGTACTGATATAGTACAGTCTACCACGTTTCTCGATGTTGAACTTGGTACCATCCTTGTAAACTAGTTCTGCAGAGTCTGGATTGAAAGTCACTGTAGCACCTCTTTCAGTCGCGGCTTGCACTGAGAATATATTCTGAGGGTATGTAGGAATGTATAATGCATTTTTCAGTGTCGCATTGACATGCTTTCCAGTGGTATTCATAATGGTTATCTCAATATCTCCTCTCTTGAGTGCTACATTGTTAGATTTTGTTCCATCTGCCAGCTCGATGTAGTGTTTGTCTGGTCTGAACTTGTCATCAAATTTGCTGAACTTGGACTCATCATTGATGATATGGGCGGTCGCACCACAATCCACCAGTAGAGTATTCGTTTCCACAGTAGCACTCTCGTTTGCATGGGCGTTGGTCTCAAATGCAAATGAATGCTCCGCTCCCTCATCAGAATCTCCCAAAGTCTCAGAAACCTGGTTGGCATTGTCAGTCTCTCTCCCTTTACGTCGACATGTAGTGTCACTGTGTTGCACCAGCGTCCCGTCCATTCTTGCTGCTGTTACTCTTACAGAAACGAGCAATGTGCCCTGCCTGGCCACATTGAAAGCAGATGATATTTACTTTTGATTCATATTTCTGTTCTGTCTTCATGATCGAGTCGTTTTCCGTCAGCATTCTGGTTCGCTCAGTATCTTCAAAGCTCCGTAAGGCATAAGGCGACTTTGAATTCACAGAATGTCTGTTGTTTCTCGTTCTGAGTGATAACGACAACAAACGGCTTGTAATTTTCCGGTAGACCTTTTAATACCATTGCTATGAGAAGGCTATCCGTCACGGTTTCACCAGCATTCTTAAGAGCTGTTGCCGCAGTTTCTGCTCGTATGACATAGTCCATCAATGTCTCGTTTGCCGATTTCACAAGCGATGTCAGTTCTGTATATAGCGAAATCACTCTGGGCTTGCCTGTACCAGCATAGTGTGCCCTCAAAATTTTCAATGCTTTCCTCGCGTCATCTTGCGCATCCCTCATTACGAGTGAAAGGCTCCTATCATCTAGAAATTGTATTAACTCGGCAAACGCTTCTTCGTTCTTGGCTGCGGTAATATCCACGTCGTCAGCCGCAGTGATCGTATCCTTCAACTTTTGCAGTCGCATGTAACCGAGGAATTTAACTTCCCATTGTTCATATCTTCTTTCGTCCCCATCGAATAGAAGTCGTCCATATCTCGAACTGCGCCCATAACCTGTTAAACTCATGATGGAGGAAATTAAGGGTTGAATTGATTTACTCGGATTTTAGAATTCAGATAAAACACGCCAACATCCGGGGATTTTTATTTCAGATTTATGTAACTACACACAGGTATCCCATGACTGTTAGAATGAGATCATACTAACAAACGATACATAGCTATACAGAACAATACATAGCTATACAGAACAATACATAGTTATACACAACGATACATAGCTATACAGAGCAATACATAGCTATACACAACGATACATAGCTATACAGAGCAATACATAGCTATACACAACGATACATAGCTATATAGAGCAATACATAGCTATACACAACGATACACAGCTATACACGATACACAGCTATACACAACGATACATAGCTATACACAACGATACACAGCTATACACGACGATACATATAGATATATAGAGCAATACATAGCTATACACAACGATACACGATGATACATATAGATATATAGAGCAATACATAGCTATACACAACGATACAATGTACGCAGGAAAGCAGCCGAGTTGTGCCTTTTGTATGGGAGGACATCAACATGGAGACTGTGACAAGGTGAAGGACATCAAAGAACGTAAGAGACTTATAATTAATTTTGGTAGATGTTTTGTAAAAAAAGGACATGTAGCTAGGGAATGCAAGGGCGTAGTAATTTGTGAAAATTATAATGGGAAGCATCACTCGTCACTTTGTAGTGCCGATACCCCAGGGAATGTAGAGGAAGTAAATCCCCAAGGGGCTTCGGGTAAGAGTAAAAGTAATAATATGCATGTTGAGACTGGCACTAGTGTTGCTTTACAAACCGCCCAGGCTCAGATAATAGGTAAAGGTAATGTAAGGGTTAGAGTACTGTTTGATACCGCTAGTCATAAATCCTTTGTTACTTCGCGTGCTGCAAAACCCTCGGAATTACAGAGAGTGATGAGGTGTATGAGGAATTTGTAGACAACATAGGCTGTAACGGAAGTAGATACTCAGTAAAGCTCCCCTGGAGAGGTCACGAAACATTACATAAACATAAAGAACCAGAGATTTTGGAAGAATACAACTCTGTAATAGAAGAACAGCTAAAGTCAAGAGTTATAGAGAAGGTCATAGAGTTAGAAGAACCTGGAAAGGTTCATTATATTCCCCATCTGGCAGTTATTCGTAAGGAATCGAGTACGACAAAGTCAAGAGTTGTATACAATCCTTTATTATTCGACATTCTGTTAAGGTTCAGAGAGAAAAGAGTGGCATTAGTAGGGGATATCGAAAAGGCATTCCTCAAGATAAGGCAGACAGGGATTGCCTTAGATTTTTATGGGTAGAAGATTTGCAGGACCCCAACATCAAGATTGTCACGTACCGGTTTTGCCGTGTAGTGTTTGGTTTAAATGCGTCTACTGAATGCCACGCTGCGGCATCATATTTCAAAATACAAGACGGGATAGCATATTCACTGTACGAGAAGTCTAAACAGAGGATGGAGAGTGGGGGGTTTAGGCTTAGAAAATGGATGACAAACGACAGCGCACTTAGAGTTCGCATTGAGAAGAAAGAGAAAGGCGTAAACGATGAAAGAAACGCGGTAAAGTTACGCCAAGCAAACCCTAGCACTAGGATCAGGAGGAAATAACAGCGATGATTGGATTAGCGATTTGTCTAGGATTGAGGAAGTTGCCATTAGATGTATTTATAAAAACGCAAAAGAAGAGGTTTTAGATTGTTATTTGCATGGCTTTGGTGACGCAAGTACCAATTAGGCCTATTGTGCCGTAGTATATCTAGTGTGCCATACGAATGATGGAGTGTATTCAACATTATTGACTTCGAGATCTAGGGTAGCGCCATTAAAGACGCTGACGGTTCCTAGGCTGGAACTTATGTCGGCGAGGATTTTAGCAAAACGTTTTTCTTTCTTCCTTCCTTTCATCAAAATGAGTTTTTCTTCAAGGCATAAGTTGCATCCCCTGGATCCAACTTTGTGTGCTGGAACTCTCTTAATTAACGACCACCTGATGTCAAAGTCATGCTTTGCTGTTTTCAGTTTCCAAATAAATTTTGAAAGCTCGGTGTCTCACGAATATTTTTCGTTTCTAAAAGACTTGATGTGGTTCCGGTATCGATATTTAAATGCATTAGCCGTTACTCCGACATAGGTTTTCTTCTCGTGGCTGTTGTGCGTCGTAACATCAGCTTGGTAAACAACAGTAGTAGTATGAAACAGTGCGTTTCGTCTCATTTCAAAAAAAGTGAGTTGAAACGCACTGTTATTTGAGAGTGAGGTGGTGTCCCGCCTTCCCCAATCCCCCGCGCGGTCATTTTCCCCAGTCTCCCCCAGTCCCCCCAATCCCCCACGCGGTCATTTTCCCCCAGTCCCCCCGCCGCGCCTCGGTCACTTCCGGTTGAGTGGAGTGAGTGTGTAAGTGACGTCATTTAAATCTTCACACGCTCAACCACGAAGAGACTAACTCCATCACCACTCGAGCGCGCTCTTGTGATATCTTGATAGCGCCATTCATGATAATGATTCCTTTACCTTCGTTGAACTCACAACCTACGAAAAGTTCGATGTGATGTTTCATTTTAAGTTTGAACTCGTTAGAGAATTCGTGTGGGTAGTGACTCATGACTGTCGCGGCAGACAAAATTTCGACAAAGTCGAAACACTCTTCATGTTCTAGTGTTAAAACTTTGTTTACGTGTTGTCTAATGATCTCCTTGTTGAAGAGAGTGGGTTGGGTCTTAATCTTAGTCCGTTGGGTGTCAAAAGTGTCTAACTCACCACAGTGACACTTGATAATCTCACCATACATCATGAAACTCTCGTTTTTACAAGAACACTTATTCATTTTCTCACTCATATCTTTATTATTTAAGCTACTCCTTTTCGATTTTATAATGACCCAAAGCCAGCGTGTTAACTCCATCAGGTAAGATGTGTCGCTTATCGTCATTAGAACTTAACGCTGTCTTGTTAATAGCTTCGGTGTAGATCTCATGTCCACGTGATCTGAACACGTTCATGGTTTTGTACGCAGGATCGCCAGTGAGTAGACAATCCCTGTAGTCGTCGAACTTAATGTCCTTGTCGACTACGCCTTTTTTAACACCTTTACACTTTTTCTGATCACCACGCAATGTTCTGAACGCGTAGAGCTTAGCTCTTAGTCCAACGAATTCTAAGACCTGTTCACCATGATGCTCGTCTTTCATCATACCGACCACCTTCTTGTTGAGACCTATTGGGATACAGCTCGGGTGGTTTTTTACGTAACCGGATGTGTCAAACCTCTCCTTAACATCATCAGCGATGTCATCGTAGAAGTCGTCTGTGAAAATTTCGTACATGAGACTATCCGTGTCAGTGAAAAGTAACGTAACCTTATCACCATATTTTGGTTTGATATAGTCGTAGTGAAACTCGTACATGATAGTCTTTGAAATGTCGAGTATGGACATCCCGAGGTAGACTGGCTTGTCGAACTTCACTTTAGTCCGTCTCATGTGGACAGCGACTAAATTCTCGTCGAAAATAGTCCTTGGTGATAATTAGGCTTGGCGACTAACTTTCTCATCTTTTCTTCCGTGGTGACTAGCTGGATGTCAACTCTCTTACGAATATTTTCCATGGTTTTTCCAAAGACAGAGTTATTCATGAGCTTGAAAAAGTCTTTCTCAAACTCGTTCTTCGCCTTAGTCCTAAGCCGCGTGTTAAGGTCGATGTACGGTTTCATCCACCGACTCTCGAAAAATGTTATTCCACGATGGATCTTTGTGAGTTTCAACCCTAACCTCAAGTACATCTCAAGATTTTTCTTGTGAAGCACGTAGTTGGTCTTGTTATTCAAATTTGGGATGAGCTTCTCTACTCCGTTAACCATGACTCTCTCCGGTGCTAAAGGATAGTCATTATGAAGGTCGTGGAGCTCTTCTGGATATTCTAGATCTACTTCTAGAATGCATGGGAAGTCTCGCCAGTTCTCTAGCTGGTCTTCTGCTATCCACTTGAAACCATGCGTGGGTAGCGGTTCACCCATCCCACCACCGTATAGATTGTTATTGTCTAAGTCTGGTAGAAAGACGCTTGGTTTTGTAGGATCGTATAGTGAGTCTCCAGTACGTTCAATGATCTCATCACTATTAAGGTGATCCATATACTTGTTGTTCGCAACAGCGTGTCTCTTAGTGATAGTGCTAACCCCACCACGAATTCCAGCCTCTAACATCAACAGCATGTCTATGTCTGTGATTAACTCCAACTTCACTCCGGTAACTTTAAGTAACGCATCCCAAGCTAATCCAGGTGCAGTGTAGTAGAATGCAGGGTCCAGTTCGTAATGAGTTTTACATGTCTTCCTGAAATTCTGAAAGACGTCTTCTAGTAACATCACGTCCGTCTTCAGATAGAGATCATGGTATTCACGCATGGTGGTCATCTCGAAGTGTTTCCAAACTTTCGTAGCGTGTCGGTAGTCTTCTTCAGAGATGTCAGTGTTGTTCAGTTTCGAGTGGAACTTTTCTATGGTAGGTAACCATCTCTCGTCGAGAGATGACAACCCAGTCATATGTTCGTAGGGATAGACACCTTTCTGTGAGACTAACTCGAAGTTCTTGCCAAACACTCTTTTCGTTGAGACTAGATCGTCACTATCAAGATTTTTGACTAACTTGTCTAGACTAGAAGGCATGAATTTGACGCTATCGATGAATCTTATTTCTCGCTTGACAGGTCTCTCCTCACCGTCGTTATCTGTCTCGTGATCAACAACGATGTCCTTACTGAACGAGATATATTTCTCCTCATTGTTCGGAATACATCTGATGTCACCCTCCGTGATGCTAAGATTTTTTATGAAAAGATGTGAGTCATAACCAGACAAGTTGTGAAAAATAACCGGCACGAACTTCGGAAGCTTATATCTCAAGTTACAACTGCTATGTGCAGCACCACGATACTTACCAGTGAGGTGACAGTGGTCTCTGACTTTACGATCCAGATTACCTTTCTTAGTTTTTTGTGTCCAATCCTTACCACACAACCAACACGTCTCACTACTCTCATGGACTTGTTTGTCATCTGACCCGTAGATCATCTCTTTTGTGACTTTGAATTTATCATAAATGTTTTTCACAGCTCTCTCCACCTCCACGACAAACTTCTCACCGACGTTATCACCTTCAGTCTTTTTAGTGTAGAGGTAGGGTTCTTCATAGTGGAGTGAGTCATCATGACACTTTAGGTGAAAACAAAATCCAGATGGTGTGTGGTGTTGGTATTGCGTGGTTGAGCTACGTGAGTCGTCGTTGACACATCCGTCGATAGGTTCGATGAAGCTCTCGAAGTCCGCGTAGATTACAAATGGTACGTCTTGTGTTTTGTAGACATTCTCAAACTTTATGGTGCTCCCCTCTTCTGGCATTTCTGTCTTAATACTGTCCACGTTCGAACAACGCTCGACGTGTTTCTCTAGAACTTTCTCACTAGTGAAACTATTTAGACACCGATAGCAAAAGTAGATCTTTCCATTGTGTTTTCTCTTAGCGCTGGATAACAACCGGCTCATATTTTTAATCCACGCGTAGTGAGAGTTAACCGTCCCATCTTCAAGCTGTTCTGTAATGAGTAACAGGTTAATAGTGTTTTTTGAGTCACCTCCAATGAGAAGTGGGTAGACACCGGTTTTCTCTTCGTATGCGAACACGTTGATGTTAATCTTGTTGTTTTTCGTGAACTTCTTAATATCCGATAGTGGTGTGGGGAACGAGATCCCACTCCAGTCAAACTTCTCAGACTCTACTCTTAGGTTTTTACTTAACCTCTCCGCATTTTTTTGTATCAACGATCTCGCGGAGGTGATGGCCCATTTGATGCACTCATTGTCAGCCTTGTTTTGAACGTTGACGATCGCGAGTTTTTTAACCAACGCCGCCGGTGTTGGGATATATGACGACCCGCTTATTGGCTTATATGTGTCAATATATATGTCTAGTTTCACGACACGTAGGACTCGCCATCCACTACCTTTTTTCAAGTAGGTCGACAAGTTCTCTAAAATCTTTCCGACAGATCTATCGTATAACTCATCCATATCGGTCCCAGACAACGTGGTGTTCACGCGAGAGCGAAACATCGCGACCGCTTCGACAGGTCCAGCGTCGGTCGTTCTCACCATGACACATTCCAGCGCGAGTTTTGTTTTTAATCCACTCCTCTTTTTTACTTCGCTAGTCCAAAGGTCGATCACGAGAGTTTTCGAATTCGCTAGGAACGTCTTTGGATCTACTTTCCCTTGAGCGTCTATAGTGAAAGTCTCTGAAAATCCACGTATAGACTGTTCAGTCCTCTCTACGACTTGATCTTGCGCGTCGTGGAACTCTTCTTCTGGTTCTTGTGCGTCGTGGAACACATCTTCTGGTTCGGTCGTCTCGAATAGGGAGGTTACCTTACTTTTTAGAGACGTGAAAGCAGCTGCGACTCTCTCCCTAATTGGCTCTGGTGTGTGACTAACAAACCAGTTAGACCACTTGTTTAGTTTTCCTTTCAAGTAGTTCATCTTATCTATTTATTATTGTGTGTTCGTTTTAAACAAAGTCGATTCTATAAGTTTCGAAAGACACAAAGCCTTTCGAAATTAAAAAAAAGTTTCTATTCCACAGAGTCGTCTCATCTCACGAACTCAGCGTATTCTGATTCACTCATTCGAGTTTGTAAAAAGTAAAATATCACTCCAGACGAGTGAAAATAATGACGACGAACCATCGCTATCAGCATGTCAAGAGTCATGTCACCGTCTTCGTCAGTGTATACTCTGGTGAACGTTTCAATCTCGTGGTTGGAGACAGTCTGTCCATATCCGAGTACTTCGAACAGTAGAACAAGTCTAAGCATACTGTCGGCTTCGTTAAACCAGATGTCTATTATCATCTCGATAAGTTCACTTGTTATCATGTTCATTGTTTGTCTTTACTTTTACAACTTTTAAACAAAGTGAACTCGATTCATTCTTTTCGAAATGTATACGTAACTCCGTCAACTATGAGACTTTTCCCTGTTTTTATACGGTAAGTAATAGACCCTGCGAACATTTTCAAACTGTTTGCTAACTCAAATATACTTTTGTATTTTGTCTCCTCTCCAGTGTCCGTGTTTGTTTTAGTCACGATCTGAGCAGGTTTTCTAACTCTACAATGATTGTATCTTTTCGGTAACTCTATTGGGTCTAACTCTAACGTCTCTCTAATTTCGCTACGACTTACGTTACATCTTAGTTTAACTCCTCGCTCTTTCGCGATAGTTTTTAAATCTTTTAGAGTTTGATAGTCGTCCTTCTCTTTTTTAGGTTTTGGTTTTCTTACACGTTTAACTTTTGGTCTTTGAATTTTGTTGAGTGAACCTTTTGGTCGTGTCATCTCTTTATATGAGTTTGTTTAAATCGTCGTTAGTGATCAATTTGTTGGTTAGGAGATTGAGAATTCTCTCCCACTCCTCCTCGAGAGTGAGTACAGGTTCTACAGGGAAATAGTAATGAACGAGTTCGTTGATAATATGAATGAAAGTGTTCATTTATTGAGTTTCCAAACATTACTGTTTGGAAACTATAGGAAGCACGGTTCTAACTTAGAAGAGTATACGTTCACGTTTTAATTTCGTTTTCGTTTCTTTCTTTTCGTCTAGGATCACTATTTCATGAAAGTACAACTGTAAGTGTGCTACTCCGTCTTTGATGAATGCACTACTCACATCGATGGCTGTGTTTACTTTGTATTTCTTAAGTTTCAACAGATCGTTGAATTCCACCTCCTCATCATCCTCCTTGTACGCTGAGAAGAGATCAGGATTCGCTTTGATGTACACCTTGTCATTGTACAACCCACTCTTCACTTCAGTGACCACGACACCCTTGTCTGCAAGTCCTTTCAAACAGTCTTCTCCAACCTTCTCCAGTTTCGCCAACTGATCTTCGTCGAGACACAACGCTGCGGTGAATTTCTTCTTATCAAACTTACTCTCTTGAACACCAAATGTGAACACATCTTTGAGTAGGATAGGTTCCATTTTGATACTCACTGTAGCGTTGTTGAATTTCTTGTTAATCATACACTTTCCAAATTCAATACTCATTCTTCTCTACTTTATTTCTTCACCTACGAGTGAGTGTAGCTATCGATTCTAGATGAAGTACGTCAACGCCTTATAACCAACCCACCCTGTGCTCAGATACATCGCTCCCTCTGTCATCGTTAGATAGTCTTGCATCTCCGACGATGGGGTGTAGTAGTCGTGGAGTTGCGGTTCTTTGCGAAATGTTGCGGACAACAAGTCCAGAGCTGAGTTTGTGACGTTTATGTCGCGGTTAGCGTCCGACAAAGCAAGTCGTAGTCTCGCAATTTTATCGCGGTGTTCAACCTCTTCTTCATTCCACTTTTCTCTAGCACGCGCAAGTTTCTCCATCGCAAGATTGTGACGTTTCATCTCTTCGCCGTATTTGTTCCCATCTAGACTTTTGAAAAGAAAACCAGCACCTGCGAATGCAAGTGCATTGAATAATCCTCCTGCCATCATAGTTGTCATCTTTTATTTTATCAACTATAGTTCTTCATTACAACTCACCTCCACCATCATCTTCGTGTTATATTTTGGAATTCCTATCTCATTCATCATTCTCTCCACGTCTTGCATTAGTATGAACTCGTCACTCACTACATAGTTATCGAGAAATTCGACGATAGTCTTGATAGAGCAAAGTCCTCTATCCCATTCCTCTACTAGGGTGTGTAGAGTGTCTTGGGTTATTCCATCTCCAATGTGAGAGTCGTAGAACTCCTCTTCGTCTACATCCTCAGCGTCTTCTTCGATGTAGTCTTCGAGATAGGTTATCACACCCTCAACACCTGCCACACTCACTTCCCACACGTGGTCTGCTATGTCAAGAAACTCTTGTTTTGTCATTAGTACCATTCTTTATTGTAGTGTTTTTTAAAGTATATTCTCCAACAAACTCAATTATTTTTTCCACTAATAAATGTTTACAGGAGTGCGATCACGACAATCACATCTAGAGGAATACGCGATTAAAGTGCTCAAACTTGAAAAAAAAATTACGGAGTTAGAAGAGTATGCGAAGTATCGTGTGAAGAAAATAAGCGAACTAGAGTTTGAGAATAAGTATTATAAAAGTCAACGTGGTGAGGTGACTGTTAAAAAGAGGTCACTAGGTTCTAACTAGCTTTGACATGTGTGTGACTAGCTTTTGACTAGAATTTGACTAGATTTGACATGTGTGTGACTAGCTTTTGACTAGAATTTGACTAGATTTGACATGTGTGTGACTAGCTTTTGACTAGAATTTGACTAGATTTGACATGTGTGTGACTAGCTTTTGACTAGATTTGACTAGATTTGGCTAGAACTATAGATAAAGATGGAAACCATAACGAACGATAAACCTGAGAAGATAAAAGATCCACGACGTGTAGCCTCAGGAAAAAGACTCGCTGTGATTAGTAAAGACGCGAAAGAGAGAAAAGCTCGTGAAAGACTTGGACAGGAGAAACAACACGACGATGACGAGCAATCTAGTTTTAGTTTTGGATACGTTATTGGAACCATAGGAGCTATCACAGGAGTTGGTGCACTATACTTTGCGTACCGACAAGACAGGTCTCAAGACGAGTCACCTACACCATGTACAACGTCTACACCACCTATACCGCATACAACCTCAAACCCTACCATTGAAACTTTTGACTAAGAAAAAAAAAAACACTATAATAAAAGAATGACAGATCGAAAAGTAATCATGAACGAAGTGTACGATACTTTACTCTACGTCGCAGCTGGAGTTGGTATTAGTATGGTGGCGAAGAAAGTGTTCGGAGAGTCTCTTGGTACACCAAGTAGTCTTGTTGGAACATTGAAACTTGTAGCCGCAGTGAGTGCAGGAACAGTCGCTGTAAAGTATGCACAACAAAAGAAACTTATCCCCGACGACCCATTCAAGTGAGAGTCCCTAATCTTCGTTAGTTCTATGTGTGTTTTTTTTTTGTAATGAGTAGTCATTACAAAATTTTTTTCGTTCATAATAAAGAATGTTCAGTCAAAACTTAGAAGAGTTAAGTCTTACGGTGAAGAAAGATTTGCGGAGTTCAAAGAAGAAAATGTTACGACTCAAAGTGAAAGCTATTTTGAAAGTGATTGCGACCACAGTCGTGCTCGTCGGTGGGGTAGTCACGACTATCTTAGTTCCAAACCCAATAACGGGAGCTATCGCTCTTGGTGCAGCAGCAATCTTATCAGGATCGGAGGGAATAAAACACACGACGAAAAGATTCAAGACCGTTAAAACTAACAACAAGATTATCAAAGAGACAGACAAAGAGACTGATGAGAGGATCTTCGTTGATAAAATTAGAGCATCGGTAGGTGTAGAGTCACCAGATCCATCTGCACCACCAACACCATCTATATATCCTAACTTGAGAGCCTAAAAACTAACGTTGTCCAATCTTTTGTAACCAGAGTTGGTTACAAAAAAAAAGAGACCACCTAACCTAATGTTGTCACTAACGACTATATCCAAAGTGACTATACTATATTGTACTCTAACATCATACTCTTGTTAGTACTTGAGATGTCTTCTGGTTCTAGAAACCCACTCACGATCTTCAAACCATATATCTCACCTGATATACCTGTCGTACTCTCGAAACTTTTGAGACGTTCGTTAAAGAATATGGATCCAAACGGAGCACCAATGTTTTTCCAATTTGCGTCGAAGTTCGAGTCAGATGATTTTATATCATTCACACGTACATGACTACCTTTCATTAACCAGTGACAAGATATTAGATGTTTTTCACTACTATTAACACCACTTGGTATTGTACAATTATATTCTTGTACAGGCCATCCACCACCATACGATAGTTGGTTGTTTGATCCTGTTTTGTAGCCTATAAATTTGTCGTAAGAACCATTATCATTACCAATAATGTATCCGTAACTATCCGCTGACGGAGCAGTTAGTAACTTGAAAACCACAAATATAGAAACATTAACATGAGTTAGTTGTGAACAATCAAAAACCATTCTATTAGAACTCAAGTTTTTTACAAAGTCGGCGCCGACATCCACAGTGGGACTTTTACGATATACGTTTTGATGAAGACGAGATCTCCCGTCTTCTATTCTCTCCACTTTGTTACTACCTCCAGCGTGTTGGTAAACAACCTTTGCATCTTTAACGTTAACGTTAAAAACAGTCTCGTAAGGTAGTGGCGTCTTTTGTGGTGGTGTTGTTACCTTTTTTGATTGACTATATCCAAGGTACAAACTCATTTATTCTAGAGTACGAACTTACTTACCACCACTCCCATCAGTATCAACGACACGGGAAACAAACTAGACGTAGAGGACGTAGAGGGTTTGATAGGTGAGGTCGAGGGAGACGATGTCTTTTTCACAGTGTCTAGTGTTTCCAAATGCTCTCCTCCACTCGTGTGTGTTTTTGGTTTCTTCACTATATTTTCAAAGTTAAGTTCACTATTGAAACCAAACACCATGTTCGTCTCTGACGACTCTCTCAGTAAATTATTATATCCTGGAATAGGTGTTTTCAACAATACCATACTGCGTGGTATTAACCATGTGTTTGGAGTGACTGCCATATCTAACTTAACATTCGTATCTTTAATAGCTTTGTTCATCAAATTAATCCATGTACTTGGTGAATATTGTACAACTGCATCTTCCACAATATTTCTAAAAACTTGTTGAACTTCACGAGCACTTGCGCGACCGCCAACAATACTTTGTTTAGATTTTGCCTGTGCACCGAGTAATGCGTAGACGTAGACTTCTACGGACTGATTGAGTAATTCCTGTCCTAACTCGGTGATCCCATTGCTCACTCTTGGACAATAACGCTTGTAATCTCCTTGTAAGTCTCTAATAATACTCACCCAATTACCACCGAGAGGGAGATGGTTTTTTAACACTCTCCAATCTGGAATGTACAATCTCAAAATGTCTGCAATGTCAGGTCCACTTTTGTCAAGACGAAACATCACCCTTCTCATGGTGAAATACACATGAAATCTCATGAGACTTGTTATTTGTTTCGGGACGTCAGGGTTTGGTGTTAGGTTTTGTAAAGACACCCCAGACCTGTACGTGGCAATGTACATCGCTGCAATAGCTTGGTAGTAACTCTTCGACAATGTCCACACTGTACTGATCATACTCCCCTCGGGTCCATCCTGATAATACTTTTTCGTGTCTATCACTATCTTGGGTAGGTTAGAGTTAAAGTAATTCTTATCGTCAACGTAGACGTTGAAGTCGTTGACGTGGTAGTTGAGTACGTACGGTGGGAATGTCACGTTGGAAGTCCCGGCTCTCTCCGTATGCAAGAGTTTTTGTACTGTACCACCACTGTTCCATATTCTCGGGAAAGGTGTATTGTTGTGTAACCATTTCCACATACTTTGATCGTTCTTGAATGTGGTGCTGGTAATGTCAGTCGAGAGTATGTCACTATTTCGAAAATATACATCTACTCTCGTCACATCACCTTGTTGTGTTTGAACCGGGTCGAACTCAAACTTACTCATCGTGACGTATGGGTATTTTTTCAAAAGATCTGACTTTGCCTTTTGAATCGCAATCTCAGAATTTTTAATTGTCTTATCATAGTTCTCACCGTAGTATGCTCGTATCATTTATAAATAAAATGAAGAGACTATCAGTGTTCATCGAGAGTGGTAAGAAAACAGTCATGTTGGACAGGAGTTTGGTACTCCCAACAAGTTCAACTCTCGTCGTAAAGTCGGCGAGTGTGTTTTGGGATTACAAGAATGTGATTAAAGACTACAACGATGTTATTCAGTACAACGCAGTAAAATACGTGATACCTGAAGGTTACTGGTCTTTTGAGAGTCTTGTGACGTACTTCTCAGGCAAAGAAAATATCAAAATAACAATATCACACAACGTGTACGATCACACATGCACGCTAAAAACAGAACATCCTACCAAGTTATACAAGTTTGGAGAGTTACTTGGTTTCCCAACGAACACGTCAATGGGGAAAGGAGAGGAGGTTAGTCCTGGCAGGATAGACATCAATAGAGGTCTAAGATTTGTAGAGATTCATTGTGACATTCTTGTAGACGAGACTATAGACATGTCAGGTAGACGGAGTAGTGTTATTGCAGTTCTTCCTATCACATCAGAGTCTACACTCAGTGGTAGTGTATTACATTTCCCAACGGTGGAGTCTAGTGTTCCCACTCGTAGTGGGACGTACAACAACTTGTCTTTTCACACCAAAACAAATGTGAGTGGTATAGACGAGGTAGGGAGTGTTTTGATTGACATTAATATACTCTCAAATAAAAAGTATGGACAGTAGTGTTGTAACAGAACAGAGTCTAAGAGATTTGTACTATAACCCTGTGACTGGTTATCAAAGTATGGAGAGACTATATCAAAAAGCATTAGCAGAAGGTCTAAACGTAAGTAGAAAGTCTGTGAAAGAATGGTTGAAAACACAAGACACTTACACACGGTACAAATCCATAGTGAGACGTCACAAATTCCGAAAGACATGGGTCTCGTACCTTGGTGAACAAATTCAACTCGACCTCGTCGATATGGGAAAATACAAAAACAAGAACAACGGTTACTACTGGATACTCACGTGTGTCGAGATTCTTAGTCGCTACGCTTTCGCTATTCCCGTGTATCGGAAAGATACAAAAAACATGACGAAAGCCGTAGACGAGTTACTACGTCAGTTTCACGAAAGATTTGAGATATATCCAAAGTTCGCACAGTTTGACGACGGACTAGAGTTTTACAATGTAGGTGTTAAAACCTTGTTAGGAGAACATAACATAGAATATTTCTCTATAAAGTCTGACAAGAAAGCGGCCGTGGTTGAGAGGTTCAACAGAACTCTAAAGACGAGCATGTGGAAATATTTCTACAGCAAGGGAACATACAAGTGGATAGACATTCTGAACGATCTCGTTGAGAGTTATAACAACACGAAGCATAGTAGTGTTCTCATGAAGCCAGCAGACGTCGATAAGACTAACGAGAGTCAGGTATGGATGACACTTTTCGGTCAGGACTTGGGTGAGTTTCCACTACCAAAATATAAACTCGGACAAAAAGTGAGAATAAGTAAGTACAAAAGTATATTCACGAAAGGCTACGAAGCAAATTTCACAGAAGAGATCTTTTCCGTGAGTAAGGTGGTCCGTGGAGACCCGAACGTCTACGTTCTTAGCGACGAGAGTGGAGAAGACGTTATCGGGACGTTCTACAAGGAAGAGATGTCTGCCGTGGAAAAAACTGAAGATGCTACATATCGTGTTGAAAAAATTCTAAAGAGAAAGACGGTGAACAAGAAAAAGATGGTGTTAGTCAAATGGGCTGGTTACGACGCAAAACATAACTCTTGGATTCCTGAGAGTGATATGAAAAAATTATGAAAAAGTGTGTATTGTAAAAAGACGCGCAATCAAAAATAAAGCTAAAAACGTATAAGAAGTTTTTTTGAAAAAATTTGAAAAAAAAAAGACAAAAAATTTTCTCAAAAATCTCTCGTTGCTAACAACAACATTCCTGAATATCTTAGCAACTAAATTTTTATTTTTAGAAAAATTTTAAAAAAAAAAATTTCAGACGAGAAAAAAATTCTCAGACGAAAATAGAATTTTGGACGAAAATAGAGTTCTAGTTGCTAAGACACTCAGGAATGTGGCGTAAACCCCCCTGACTAGGGTCACGTCATCCTTAACTACGATCACGTCAAAACAAAAACAAAAAAAACCATGGAGGGTGAGAATGAAAACGTTGTTAGGTTCTCTCTCCAGCGTCTCGAGGATTTACTTGCGAGGGAGAAGAAAGCCAGGAGAGTCGCCATCATGAAAGGGAGGAGCCTAACGGTGAAGATGGAAGAGATGAGTGAGCGGTTAGCCACCGTTAAGGCTGAGGTGAACCACCACGCGAGGAGGATAGCCTCACTCGAGCAAGAGATTGGGAGAGCGCCGCCCTCGCCAACGTTGGAGCGAACAAATAACTTTTAGCTGTCTCACCTTTAGAGGCAGCCTAACTTTTTTAAAAAAAGTCTTGTACGTGAAAATATATATTTTTTTAAATCCTACGAGTTGTTCGTTAATGTCTAGTTTCCCAACGTAGTCTACAGAGTGAGTACCTCTAGGTACTACCTACGTAGTGATAACTTATGTTTCCTACAGGTTTTTCGACTTTCGCGGTCTTTTTTTGTTTTCGTCTCGGTAGGCGCACGTACGTAGTGGTCAGCGGTCGGTCGCAAATTTTTTCCTCTAAATTTTTTTTTTTGAAAATTTCTAAAAATTTTCAATAAATAAAATGGCAGAGGCTGATGACAATTTTGAGATGGAAGAAAGGTTTCCAGAGTACGATAATCTGGATAACGAAGAGTTAGACACAACTCTTGACGATCTCAATCAGAGATTTCTGACTGACGACGACGTGTTAATCACTGAGAGGACCACGTATATCAACCGCCTTCTCTTAGCCGAGACGAGTTTTGGTGGTGATCTAGATGTAGGGGGTGGTGTAGCGAACGATGTGTTCATTCAAGTAGACAAGTACGTACAAGACTCTCGCGAGGGTCAAAAACTTAATCCTTACTCAGAGAGTGTCATAGAAATTAGAAATAGGACTACCGTGAGAGACGGTAAGGTCTTTTTCAAAGAAAGACTTAAGAGTGGTGGATTCTCCACCGTTGATAAAATAGTTCTGAACAACGTGAACGACTCGTACGTTAAAAACTCAGCAAAAAGAAACTCAAACGCCGTTTCGCAATTCGAAAAGCTCGTCGAGTCTGCAGTAAGTGAAACTAACACAGCCTCCAACTTACCTATGATCCCGGTTGTTGATCAAGTAGTCGTACCAGAAGATGTTCTTGGTAGACTTAGCGATGTGGACCAGCGTGTGGTGAACGGTGTGTTGAACCCATCCGACACCATCCTACCCGAGAGTAGAGTCGGTGATCGAGGTGCAATCCAACTCATGATCAATGAGTTTGAAGAAAGAGGTGTTGAGACTCGTGCGAGAATTCTCGACAGCGACCCAGAGACAGCAGTAAGACTCACTCAAGAATCTGTTGATATAGACACGGTGGTAAACGCGTTTGAACAACAAAGAGTTATAGAGGAGACTCGTGGTGAACAAGAGAAAGATGTAACACGACTAGAGAAACTAAAGAAATGGTTTAGAGAGAACTGGGTAGGTGCCTCCGCGCTAGCTATCTCTGTCGCAGGGTTACTCACAACTATTATTGTTGGAGCGAGAACCATGATCGCGAAAGGAGCGAACGCAGGACTATCGTTCGCGAAGACGGTGAAAAGCGCTATTGCTAGTCTAGGTCCGTTCGCTGTAGGTCTCGCAAATTTCATGTACACTTTATTGAAAGTCGGTGCAAGTGGACTAGCTTGGTTGGGGAGGAATCTTTTCGTCGTCGTTATTGGACTAGCTTGGTTAGCTCTGGAGTATTGGCGAAAACGAGTTTAAAATGTTGGTAAATAAAAGTTAAGAGATAGAGATGAGCGAAAAAATTGGAACTGTGTACATTATGTGCAACACGATGAATAACGATACGTACATCGGATCTACGTTTAAGTCTGTTGGGCAGCGACTCGCAAAACACAAGTGTGACTCGAGAGTGCTAGCGTGTCAAAACAGGAAGTTGTACCAGAGCACCGCTGAGGTCGGTTGGAAGAATGTTAGGATTCTCGCACTGCGAGAAGAAGTTTGCACTAAGACTGAACTGCGTGAACTCGAAGGATCTTGCATCGAGCGGTTTTCTCCATCTCTAAACTCTATGAAGACTGGAGTGTGTTTCAAAGAGGATGGGATGTTTGATAGGGAGACTTACGATAGAGAGTACCATCAAACAAATAGGGAGAGTCGTCTGATTAGGTCTAGGTCTAGAGTCGTATGCGAATGTGAACGTGAAGTGAGTTACACCAACCTAGCGTCTCACAAGAGAAGTAAGATTCACAACGAACTAGTTGATCAAACGAAACAGTAGAAAAAAGAAAAAAGTTTCTCCTAGTCTAACTGACTAGGAAACAAACTTAAATAAATGTGTATCGAACTATTTCGTATTGTGAAAGAATACCTGTTCCCGCGAAGAGTTCACCCTATAGTGAGAAGGAGACGTACAGACTCTTTCGAGAATGTTAAACTAATAAACTTCACCAGCTCACCACCACAACACGTTGGGGTCGACACAGTCCACTGATCATATATAACTTTTCATAACTTACATAGTTATGAAAATTTTTTCACGTTATAATAAATGAGTGCCAACAAAGACTTATCACCGTACGCGAAGAAATCTGTTATGAGTACAATCAAAGGACCGCGTACACGTCACGTTGTGACAATGAACCCCAACAAAGCTAACCCTAACGAAACACTTTACATTAACATCCCAAAACTTAAACCAGACTCGTGTCTTGTCCCGGGAAGTTTACACATTCTGTTTGACTTCAAGAATGTGAACGCTAAAAGTTGGTTTTTGAATAACCTATCGAAACTTCTTCAAAGTCAACTGACACTTAAAATGGCTGGAGAAGTTGTCTACGACAACACCGGCGAGTCCACCATCGCAGTCTACAAAGACTTGTGGAAAACAAACATCCAGCGAGAAGAGATGATGGAGTTTGGAGTGGCCGGAGAGAACCTACGAAAACTCATCTCGAAGGACGACAGTGGAGCCGTAAGTGGGAATGACTCAAAAGTATCCGACGCCCTAGTCTACAGTGTTTTTGGTATGAAACAAAAAATCTCTCTTGATAAAATTTTAGGAGACTCTGGGTTGTACGCTCCGTACAACATGAGTAACAACCTTCAGTTCGCTATCAAACTACCGGCGGCTACCGACATCATGATCGCACAATCTGGTAGTGCTGTTGGAGGATACTCTCTCGAGAATCTAGAACTCGAATACGAGACTATTGACAACATGGATCTCGCAAGTGAAATTACAAGTCTCTACACGGTTGGAAAGTCAACACCGTACGATCATATTACACTTATGAAAAGGAGTCCATGGGGAAAAGGTGAAACCTTGATTAACGAAAACATCAACCTGCCTCGAAAAAGTATGAAAGCCGTAGTGTTGTTATTCACTAAAGCTGCAATCACCGACTCTGAAGAGTTTGTGTACCCGAACATCGACAGTGTAAAAGTCACTATTGAAGGTGTTCCCAACGAGGTCTACAGTCAAGGTATTCCCAAGTCAAGGTATTACTCCGAAGCCGAACGACTCTTTGGTCAAGTCGATCAAAGTGTTACTCACAGGGAGTTCTTCAAAGACAGCTTTGCATTGGCGATAGACTTGCGAAGTACACGAGATCAAAAAGTACACGGATCAGGTAAAAAGATTATGAACACACAGAGTGGAATTCTGTTGGAAATTACAAAACGCGTTACAACCACCGACTTGATATGTCATATATTTGTACTGTCAGACGGATTTCTGAACATCACAAATGGAAACCTTCTTAATGTTTCGTACTAAACTAGAGTTAAAAAAACAAAAAAATAAAAGATGGACATCCCGTTTAACATGTTGATAGTAGGACCAACTTATTGTGGAAAAACTTTCTATCTTCTAGAAATGTTAGAAAAACACTTCAAAGGAGTGTTTGACTACATCGTTCTAATTTGTCCAACTATACTCTGGAACACAACGTATCACAACTGGAAACACTATCACGATACGGACTTTGTTGTTCTACCTGTTGAACAGGACAATGTGAACACGATGATGAAATACGTTGTTGACGTGTACACCGATACGAACACACTTATTATCTTAGACGACTGTGCGAGTGGTCAAGATGTAAAAAACAGAACGAGTGAACTCGTTAAACTAGGCTACTCTGGTCGACATTATGGATTGTCTACTATTGTTCTAACACAACAACTCACAAGTATTGCGAAACCTTACCGAGACAACATTTCAAGAATAACTAGTTTTCATAACACAAATAAAAAAGATATGCTTGAACTTATCAATGACTATTTGAATGGTGTCTCGAAAGAAGACGTGATATGTATCACGAAAGAATTAAGAGAAAACAAACACGCGTGTCTAGAGATAAATCTTAGACATCCTTACGGTTACGAAGTCATCTCTCCTAAATAAAGAATGAACCCAGAAGATTTAACCAACTCTGCGCAAGAAGAGACAACAAACCCTGAAACCACTGAAGACATTGCGAAAGATGTCGATAGGAAGAGAGAAGAACTCTTACTCTTAGCAGGTGATGGCGAGATTAAGAAAAGTGAAGCGTACATTAGAAAGGCGAATGCAAAGACTATTCTAAAATTGTACGCTGAATATGAGGCCGAAGTACGAGAGAGAAGTACTGTATTTTTGTGTGATATGTTTCTATCAAAGTTTGCCATGTTAATGGGTGGACTTGATGCAGTAGAGAAACCAGAAGAGATGGAGAAAGAGTTGAAAAGAGATCCTTATCTTAACAAAGATTTGAAAAGTGTTATGTCAAGGTTAACTCCACTGATACCGTTTCTTGGATTACTATCCGGTGGACTCACTGTAGGGAAACACATGTACAATCATACAAAGAGTGAGAAACAAGGCGACAAAGAAAAAGAGGAGAACTCAAAAACACCTACCTAGAGACATAACAAAGTACACCAGTTTTTTGTAATCTTTTGAGATTACAAAATATTTTACTACACTACGACTCTGCTATTGGTGGTGTGACAGTTGGTAAATCTTCATACTTCTTGTCGTCGTATCGTTCGTATCCGGCTAGAACGTCCAACTCCACCGTACCATCTTCCTTTCCAAATTTCAAACCAAGTTTCACTCTCCGATGAGTTTTCATTGTCATGTTGCGTGGTGGTTGATCCACTTGAACTGGTTGAGACTGACTTTTGTTTTTGCTAGATAGACAACCCATTTTTATCTTTAGAGTCTTTTTTTTTTTTTCTCTTGGTTTCTCTTGGTTTTTTCACTATAGAAACCACTTGTTGACGTAATCTCATTTCACCACATACTGTACAACATATTGTTCCACGAATCTCTTCTCTACTAGGGTGTGAACATTTTGTCACCTCTTTCCTATCTTGACTATACACTTCTCTCTCCATCATCCTACACAAATCCATTCGACTCATTCCTTTTCTTTCCTCATCACTTAACTCTACTACTCTCATTTGTCTTAACCTATTCACATACGCTGTTCTTTCCACACGTTCTTGAAATAGACGACTACTCTCTACCCCTTCCTCTCTTAACTTTTCAAGTTCAGATTCGGTGTAGACTCTCTCCACTCGTGACATATTTATGATTACAAATCGGTAGTCATCCGCAAAAAGGTAGACGCTACAACTAAAAGTATGATGCACTATTACGTCAAACCCGAACTGAACATGTACGATCTCGAAGTGATCCTTGGAGAAGATAGAGTACGCGTTCACTACCACAAAGCTAGTGACGAATGGGAAATTCGTGTTCCCGAGTTTGGTTGGGATAATGACTTTGGAAAACTCGTGAAGGAAAGTGGGATCGCACACGCACGACGACAATACACACTTATTTGTAAAATGTTAAAATAATTAATAAATTTCTAACTCGATCAGGTTAGAAATTTTTTTTTCGAATGACGTCACTCAACCGGAAGTGACCGAGGCGCGGCGGGGGGACTGGGGGAAAATGACCGCGTGGGGGATTGGGGGGACTGGGGGAGACTGGGGAAAATGACCGCGCGGGGGATTGGGGAAGGCGGGACACCACCTCACTCTCAAATAACAGTGCGTTTCAACTCACTTTTTTTGAAATGAGACGAAACGCACTGTTTCATACTACTAACAGTCTGAGTAAGGCATTCATCAGGTCGTCGGCAGTTACATTTGCGCAAATCATTGTTCGTTGTGTCAGTTTGTTTAGCGTGGTTTTTCAGTATTTTGATATTGTGTTTGTTGATGAAGCTTTTGACCGCGGTCAGCGGTACCCATATAGTCACGGCGTTGAGGTAGCCGTTTATCTAGGGGTTCAACATCGAAATTACAACTGCGCAACTCAGATACTAATTCGGAATTCGTCGGAAAATGTCGTCTCCATCGTGGCGTAAATATCGATCATCGAAGGATTCTTGTGTGCACAAACTACGGTAGAAAATCTCGAAAAACCTTAATTTGTCGACAAGTACAACATACAAAGGTCGTGTCGTGTAAGTTGGGAATGTTCGCGTTCTTCATGGTGTCTTCTGATCGAGTGCGTTATGGTTTGTGGCTTAATAATTCCCTCTTCCTCGTGAGGTGTCTTCTGATCGAGTGCGTTTTTGGCTATTAATTTTGGACAATATCCTCAAAAAGTATTGTCTTTCTTGACAAGGCTTGTGCAGTTAAAGGTAAGTTGTATCTTTCTCGTTTTCAGGTATTTACGCAATGAATTACTGTGCAGTAGGTACTGTTTATACTGTCTGTGGTTGTTTTTGTTTTATATTTCTTCGTCAAATTCAAATGTTATACAGTACTGTATATCCATCTGTTTCAGGTGAGGAAGTCAGTCTAAATTTGGCGACAATGCTGGTAAACAGTGTATAGCAATTAGCAAATGTCATTGACCGCTTGAACAATATTTTGTTTCATGGGAATTGTTTGTATGGTTGCATTGCTTTTTTGTTGTTAACTGATGTTCCTGGCATGGTATATGATGCTGGCCCTTATCTTTGTCTAAAAATGCATTTACAAATTTATTTTTTGGTTCAACCAACTATGAATGTTGCTTGTTAACAATTGATTGTTTCAGTGTTCAAAATGTCAGAATTGTCTGAGAACTTTCAAGATATTTTATTCACACTTAAGGGTCCAAGGGACGTATATGGAATGTTGTGTTTGTTTACTGTTGCTTTCAATAGACAATCTAAAATTATTTTTTCAAATTATTTCACCCAGAAAAGTTGTATTCCATTTGAAATAAAAGGTGTCGCAGTCACTTTGGCCAGTATTGATAATAATAAAATTAAAGTAGATGATCAAAAGCTTCCAAGTAATAATTTGCGCCAAGATTGCGAACATTATTAAGAGATTTCAACACTATAGAATAGTTCCTCTATGTTTTTTGTTGTTGACAGATGTTCCTAACATGGTATTATTATGCATTTAACAGAAAACTCATTGTTTTACAGTAGCACTTCTTATGCATAATAAAACAATTATTGGATTTGGTTTTCACATGATATCGAGAATTATCAAAGCCTCAGTTTGTGTTATCAGCCTTCGGCTTCGGCAGATAACACAAACCTTGGCCTTAATAATTCTCAATATCACGCTTCATCTCATCCAATAATTGTTAATCATTAGATGAGAAAACTGATGCCTTAACCTATAGTGTATCATTAACTGGTGAATTGTCCATGTCATGTAATAGAACCTATATTTGTCTTAAAAATGCATTTACAAATTTATTCTCTGCACTATCTAGTAATCCACCATGAGAAAATTTCAACACCTGGTTTATGCACCCTCTACCCCTAGTCTATAACAAACATTGTGATGTTTGTCCTTGATCAGTCTATCAGTGCAAGTGTCTATGAAATGAAAATTCACCACAGACTTTTATGATTGTATTTGAAAGAACACGTAAAATAATGAAAAATGGCTTTTTCATGACTTTCATATCTTATGCCGTTGAGCTATGACATCACAAGATGGGCACAGCATTACATCAAAAAACAAAATCAGGCATATCTTTGGATTGGTTTGACTAAACTGTCTCAAAACATGCAGACTTACTGAGTCAACAAGTTTCAGCATTGAGATTATTGTTATTAGGTTCCCATGGTAACAGATTCGTTCCCAGGCCACTTTGTATAGAAACAAAATTTTCTACTTTTCATCATTGCAGTTTTGTTGTTTTAAACAGTATTGTTGCATTGGAAATCATGGAAAAAGGCTGTTAACTTCCTAAAACTAAATAAGTTGCTGTAAATGTGGAAACTAATCTGTTACCATAGCAACCACATCAGAAGCATGACAATGTTTAGTTTTCTTGACTGAGTAAGTCAGCAAGGTTTGGATCTATTTAGTCGAACCAGTCTGAAGATATGCCGATTTTCAGTTTTGGTGTATGCTGTGTCCATCTAATTGTGATGTCACAGCTCAAGTTACATGATAACTCAAGAAAGGCATAAGATATGAAAGTCATGTAAAAACTATATTTCATTATTTTACGTGTTCTTTCAAATACAATCATTAAAGTGTCAATGAAATGAATATTTATTTCATAGTCACTTTAAAGGCACCACATCAATATAATGATAAAGAGCCTCCATGACAGTGATCTCTTAGTGGGGATAAATGCCCCAGTATAAATGAATAATACTAATATTTCAGTTAGTATCACAGATTTGGATTTATCTTTCCACAGTTTAGATAACGTAGTCTTTTGGTTTCATAAAAATGGGCCTTTTGGTCACACCCCATGCTCATTGCATGCGGTACCCACATGTTCGCATCGCGGACCAATTTTTAAGTTTGTTGGAGGGTAGAAAGTGTTTGTCAATGAGTTGCAAAAAGTTTCGTCCTATGTTCGTTTTTACGTTTTTGGTATGGTACCTAAATACAAAAACTTGCTCTCAAAAATCCAGAAGAAGTACAGATGACGCAATTAAATTTATTGTTTTCACTAAGTTTAATTTTGTGAAAAAAATTTACAAAACAATGGAGAATCACTCTGCATGAGTACTGTACATAAACATTTTATGTTGACGCACTGGCTAACTTGCATCATAAATAGTTGAGCTACTGGGTATGCAAGTAATTAGCATGCAGTGTCAGGATAATTTCCAATGATGCGTCACAAAGTTAGTATTAATAGTAATTAAATGTTGAAATAAAATATTGGAATTATCCATTGATTTCTAAGTTTGCATGAAATAATTAGGCTGAAGTTAAACATAAATTTCTCAAACTAAACCATTCTTAACACAGTTATAGTCTAACCCAAATTAGTTGATACAAAATAATAGACTTCAATTCACATATTAGCATTAATTTAAAGTCAGTGTAAACTTCAATGAAACTTGACTCAATAATCAACTACTTATTTTATATATGACTATATATAAGTCAAATTATTTACAAATTTGAACTTTCTCCCCTGTTTTTAAGAACATTTCCTTGCAAATTATATTTAGCTTATACAGTAGTTATAAATTTAATTTATACATAATTTTAACTTTTAAACTGTTCATTTTAGGCTCAGCAGTGTTTCAAAGCCAAATTGAAAACAAAGGGTTGTTCCTGTGGTGAATCAATTGGAATTTCACTGAGCAAGGCAGTGGCATTTGCTGAGCTAGGAATGACTTCTGGTGCACTTAGACACTATATTGTTTCCAATGGTATTGGATGCAGTGGAAAATCAATGCGCATAGGAACAACTTCTACCATGTGTGTACATATCAGCTGCAGAAAGTTACCACAAGCTCTATTGGATAAAATACTATACATTTACTATACATTTGGTTATTACTTGGTGTTTTGTGCACCAATATAGAAAACTTCATGTATTCTCCATATAGTATATAATGTAATATGGTTATATCACAGTGTACCGAAACACAGAGCACGTCATCAATACGTAATAACTGTTAGTTAGTTAGTCACTTTATTTGAGTGTCAAAAGCTTATAGCCGGCCACAAGTAGCCTACTAATTGGGGACACTAGACAAAGGATTAATACAAATTGTTAAACTAGGTTAATCTTAAATATTAGGTTGTTACTTTATATATACACAGATAGAAACAAATAACCTAATAAAATATTAAATTACGTACAAGAGTTATCTGTTAGTGATGTAAGGTCTTTATTTCTTATTCTTGCCTTAAATGCTGCTAGAGAAATTATTTGCCTATCTAGACTATCCAATTTTGACCAAAGCTTTGGCCCAAAATACCTTAAAGAATGTTTTCCGAATCTTACGGTATTAAACATTGGAATAAAAAAATCGGAATTCCTTAAATTGTAGCTGGAAGGTGTGTTGCTGAAAAGATTAATTATGTTTATCGGGAGTAATCCATACTTTACTTTAAACATAAATATTGCAACATCTTGAAGTCGTCTGTTATTCAAATTTGTTAGTTTTGCCCGGACCAGCAGCTCATCGTATGGACACCTCCAGTCATCAAATACTGCTCTCAATCCCCGTTCATTTACTCTCTCCAATTTCCTTTTATCCGAACTCTTACAAAAGTGCCACACAAGGCTGCAATATGTTAAATAGGGTAGTATTGCGGTTTTATATATCGTCAGTTTTAATGACATGTTTTATAAGTAATGTTCCTAATGTTCATGGGGTTCTCTGCATTCTTAGTGTTCTAAGCGTTCTCTGCGTTCGTAGTGTTCTCGGCGTTCTTAGTGTTCTCGGTGTTCTTCCAAACAAAGTATTGGCGCTTATATTCATTATCCGAAATGAGAGGAAAAGATGGATCGTGATACGTACCGACTTCGGTATCCCAACTTTCGAACGTATCCCCCAACTTTACCTCGATACGAACGTGTCCCAACTGTACCTCTTGCCAAGATGTGACGAACTGCATGTCTCCTTGAATAACGAAGTCGGTATCACGATGCATCATACTGCCTTAGAAGCACCATCTTTTTCCCTCATTTCTCGCTTTTCGGATAATGAATAAGCGCCAATACTTTGTTTGGAAGAACACCGAGAACACTAAGAACGCCAAGAATACTAAGAACGCCAAGAATACTAAGAACGCCAAGAACACTAAGACGTTTTCTATATTGGTGCGCGAAACACCAAGTAACAACCATCAATTTGAAATTTTACATGTTTTGGCATAGGTTCAACCAGTGTGAAACACCCACCTAACCTACCACTTGAGCAAGTTGGAACAATGGATTGTAAGCCAAGAACTATCAATTGACATATAATTTAATTGATATATAATATAAAGTGGGTATAAGCTAGTGTACTTTTTTGGAGAACAAACTTGTTATATATGTTAATGTTGTGATTTTAAGCTTCATCAGATGATATTGAAACAACAAATAGATCACAGAAATATGATTTGGGTAAGATTTAGGAAGGAGACACAAAACATACACTATTTCCCTGTTCAATTTGGAAATTAGTTGTTTTGTTTTAAACTAATGTTTTTACATGTTTTGGCATAGGTGAAACTACAGGTTTAACCGGTGTGAAACACCCACCTAACGTACATGCACTTGAACAATTAGTTGGACCAATGGATTGTAAGCCAATAACTATTGACATATAATTTAATCGATATTAATTATATAAAGTGTGTATTAGTGTACTTTTTTCTGGAGAACAAATTTGTGATATATATATTAATGTTGTAATTTTAAGCTTCATCAGAAGATGATATTGAAACAACAAGTAGATCACAGAAAGATAATTTGGGTAAGATTTAGGAAGGAGACACAAAACATACACTATTTCCCTGTTCAATCGGGAAATTAGTTGTATATATAGTTTTAAACTAATGTTTTTACATGTTTTCCCATAGGTGAAACTACAGGTTCAACAAGTGTGAAACACCCACCTAACGTACCTGCACTTGAACAAGATAGACCAATTAAGCAAAAAGATGATGGTAAGTGCATGTGATTGTAACATTAATGAAAACAGCATATCATATTAACAATATATAAATATTCAACTTTATATTTCATACCTAAATAACATTTTTAACAATAAGCATCAGGAGGAAGGTTTTGAAAAACTAGAACATAAACATTAAACATCAACTTGGGTATCAATTGAAATATAGTTTATGCCACATTTTTACTTTTTACTCTATCATGGTCACCTTGTAACAATGTACAGTAGAAGTAACTAGTAAGTGACACATTAAACTCATGTATACTTTTTGTTTTAATTTACTGTATTTGTCTAGTTAATCTCAAAGGCTCGAAGAGAAAACGAAGTGAACACCTGAAAGACAATCTTTCTCACGTCTATGTGCCTCAACATAGTAGGAGAAATCCTAGAAATATACCAAAATAAGGATTGAGGAGATCACTTGATGGCTTCAATTTTTTTGGAAATATTTGTTGAAATAACTGCCAGTTTGTTTATATTACAATTGACAATTCTTTTAATAAACCGGTATGGTTAGGTGCGCAGCTCGATATATAGCTAAGACACTCGCGGCAAAGTATGCACAGACATTTCAAACTGAAATAGTGTGCAACAGAATTTGATATTACACCTGTATAGCAGTAAAGCACGAGCTGTACTAGGAGAAATGAGATTCGTCACGAGTTAAAAGTTGTTTCAACATATGATTGAGAAAAATCTTATTTGTTTGTTTTCATTTAATGCATATAATACTTCTTGTAATCTTTGTCATGGGTTTACCAACTCGACCCAATCATAGTTAATATCATCCATTGCTCACGTTGTAGCCAATATAAGTTATTGCATTCAATGCATTGTAATTACGCATGCGTTCGGGGATGCGAAATTTATGGCTAGATTAGCATGTTGACAGACACCTGTTAAATGTCTATGACCCAATCTTTCAAACTGTCGCACAAAATAATGATGTCAGTGGACATCGAAAGTCCAAAAAGTGAGACAGCGAGATGCAACATGATGAAAGTACACTTTTATATATTCAAGTATGTACAATCGTATGCTGAAACAACTTTTAGCTCATGACGAATCTCATTTGTCCTACTCCTACATCCCGTCAGATCATGTGCAGTTATGCGGCATTTACTTGTTTCTGAGACTCTTGAAATGACTGACTGAAAATGCCTTTCTCATTCTACTTTCTAATTCAACCAGTGACCTATGTGTAATGGGTAATAGTAGATTGTATTTAGTTGTGATTGCTATTAGTTTATCATAATATCTTTGCACATCCAGAATATGTGCTTCATCTTTGCCTTCTTCCAAAAACAAAATTGAAGAACAAACCATCACATATTCAAGCATGTTTAATTTCCTAGGGTTTACACTTGTTTTCTTATTGACAAGAAAACTCTTGGAGGTCGCGTGTAGTCGTGTCCCAATTCGCGGATTGTTAGAATTAATGAGTTCACTGCAGCTTTAAACCATACTGCTCAATAACTAAAATTGCATGCCATAGGATTTAAAACAGGTGCAAAATGCTAAGAACACTGCATGAAGAAAAAAGAGAATTGACAAGGTGTGTGAATATAGAAATAACGTAGCTGACGAGATACAGGCGCTGTTGTCCGACATCTTTACAATATAGAAATCCTGCATGGCAATTAAGCAGACACTGGGAGTCTTAATTGAACATAACCTAATAAGTATATATGATAGTAATTAACTTTGTGTAGAACTACCTGTATGGACAGACTATGCAGATATGCATTCACTTTCTCTATATTAAATCATACAATTCTTAGGAAAACCTTTGCAGTCATTAGACCAAAGGGTGCCAGCTTTATTGGAGGGTTATACCCTTTTAAATAAAAATGGCATATTAAACAGATTACAATATTGATACAGGTGCTCATAGACACAACATCTGTTAACATGTGTAGAGTAATTTAACAGTATATAATAGTTAAATATAGAAATTTAAAATCACAGATCTGTTGTAAAAATATTGAAAAACTGACAAGTATAGAATGTAAAATGTTCATTTACTGTACATGCCTTGTCCACAAAACATCAGCAAAATAGTATGTAATACATTGCATTTTTTTTAAACATTTGCAATTTAACTACTGTACATAATGAATGCATACAGGTACGTTTTTTGAACATTTTGTTGCCTGACGACAATGTAAATGCAACATACCCTTATAAATTTTGGCCCATTTTCCACATTCCTCGTTGACGTTGGTTTTGCCTTTCCCTAGGAAAGTGTTTCTACATATTGGGCATGCTTTCTCTTATTGCCTTCAACCAATTCCTTGAAAGCTATATTTTTAAGAAACTCTACACAGTATTCATGCAACTTCTCATGTAATTATTACGGCCTTAACTTTTGCACCCTGACATATCCACTTAAGCAAGTTAATGATCGTTAAGTTACTGCTTTATTCTTCATTCTTGGTCATACTGGTAACTTTATAATGATAATTTATAATTTTCATACAACATCAATGTGTTCATTAAATATTAAAAAATAACATTTGTTACATTCAGTTAACATGGTAAGAATGTAACAAGAAATCCCAAGTTACCTCTATATACAGAAGATAAAGTATAGTAGTTCAAGTATATATGTATGTGTTCGCATAATTTAAATATGGTTGTCGATATGCTTGGTGAGGATGATTGTATAGCTGTAAAAAAACCTACAATTAAGCCAATAACAAAAATCAAAATGCTATCAATATTTAAAAATGACAGTACATACACACACACATATATATATCAATGCTATAAAAATAGGTACGCAATGCGTACATGTGTCTGATGACATGAGACAAAACTGAACAATACAGCTTAAAATATGAAACAAAAATATAAGCACGATTATATTAAATAAATATATTATAACAGCGTATTATATATTATCTAGATAACAGTGTATTATATATTATCGAGGCTACTAGCTACATTGCAATTACTTTACAGAATATCTGTGTTTATCCAAACACACAGGATGTTGCGAGATTTGAGAAAAGCGTAAAAACTGTCCAGATTTTGGTTGTATGTACAAATTTTGCTTGATTAGATTTTGGTTGAATATCCAGATTTTGGTCGAATATCCAGTGTGCAC
Organism: Chrysogorgia sp. JL179-B06; assembly: GCA_035772405.1. Classification (NCBI taxonomy): domain Eukaryota; kingdom Metazoa; phylum Cnidaria; class Anthozoa; order Scleralcyonacea; family Chrysogorgiidae; genus Chrysogorgia; species Chrysogorgia sp. JL179-B06. The sequence goes on along the minus strand of JAYKKM010000502.1, from coordinate 168,995 downwards.
TTTCAGCAGATTCATTTTGATCGGCTTGCATTTCAATAAGTGTGAAGTTATCTCAGAATTTGCTAACTGAATACTGTGGCGTGGAAACAATGGGCATGGAAACAATGTGTGACGGTTGCTGACGACACGTAATATAATACGTATACATTATAATTTGTTTATGTGAGCCCAGGCTCTCGTGGCCTTGTCTTTGTTTGGATAACGCATTTTAGACTGGATTAGTCATTAGTAGACACAAGGGATATTATTGCGCTCGCCCTTTTAGCTTTTTTGTAATGGACATTCGATCGGTTCCTATGTGAATCCATAATCATAAGTTTTAGTTATGTTATTGCGTTACCTTTGGTTAATATGCATGATTTGTGTTAATTTATGGTACGTTTTGTAATCGCATGATTTAGGGTTTTGAATAGCTCTTAATTGTTGTTATTAATCATTACTGTAGTTTTCACCGCATTTTGAGGAGATCATTGTGTACAATAAAGAAATTGACTCGATTCATTTGTGGTTGATCACATGCGAACTCCAGTCGATCAGTAACAATGGGCATGGAAATAATGGGTACCCAGTAACAATGGGTGTGGAAACAATGGGTAACCCGGTAACAATGGGTGTGGAAACAATGGGTACCTGGTAACAATGGGTGTGGAAACAATGGGTACCTGGTAACAATGGGTGTGGAATGCCATATAAATCTCTTGAGTTAGAATCAAAAATTTTAAACTTGCCTTCATTAGTTTTAAATTGCAACAGTGCTGCAGTCAATTGTTAACAGACAATGTTGATAATTTGTGAATCCAAAAACAGATTATCGAGAGCATTTTCCAAAAAAAAAAGGTTCATCCCTACTTGTCATAAACAAATCACCAGCAAACAAGTCACTTTAACCGTGACCCAACCAGTGGCCCGGCCCAACCCAGAGAAATGCCACAAGGTAGATATTACTGCAATATCATCAGTACTGCCAAACATTAATTGTGCTAATAACATCATTGTGCTAATGTAACATTCTCTGCTGGATAAAATAATTTTCTGTCTGGCATTAGCTTGAGTGAATACATGAACTGCCGCCTTGCCCCAGGCTAAATGTCTTTAAAGTATAAAGGTTATTTCCAGCAGACAATTAATTGTATTTAGGAATGGTGGATCCCACAAAGTAATATATATTTTTTGATTATGCATGTATTATTGCAGTCTAAGCTATTTAGTCTAAATTTTCTCATATCGCCTTGGCTAAAATCAGCACATATAGTTTTTAGATGGATCAACAACATCATGATATATGGTTGGAACAAATATTTGAGCAAACGGTACCACAACTTTTATATTGTTCTGTGAGCTGTTGTAATGTTGACAGATAAAATATACGCTTAGATAAAATAACATCAACATTGTTACAATGTAAAATGAATTTTTTAAATGCATTCCAAAAGATACCTTGGTGACCAGAACTGCAGAAGTATTATTTTGGTTTTAACAAAGTTATTGTTTGCAACCAATTCTGGCTTTGTATTGCTCAATTGTGATTCCCATATTTAAGGCCAAGAAGTGCAGAGGGTAGCTTCTGCAGTCTGTGACAGTGACTAATTCGTTTAGTTTGATTTTAACGAACACAATGCGGGAATTGCCCATTACCTTGGTTAAAACTTAAAGACAAATTACCTTGGCAGTACCACTATTAAACCGCATGAGCCGATCGAGTGAAAGTAGCGCCTGACCAAAATAAATGTTAGACTGTCGGTGAAGTCGGTCATTTGCAACGAGATTTTCAAATGGTTCCGACAAACAACAAGGTTCAATACTAGATTTCGGTATACGATAATTACCTTGGTTAAATCTTAAAGACAAATTTACCTGGATTAAACCACATGAGCCAATCGAGTGAAAGTAGCGCCTGACCAAAATAATGTTAGATATTATATTAACAACAATGGCGGACATGCAACAAATATCTCGGCAAACTTCGCTGTTTTCCGTAACGTGTTCGGTTGTGACGTAGTGTCCTCAATCTCACAAACATATATACATACATACATACATACATTTTCGATAACTAAGTGTATGATGACTACGTCATCAGACACAAAAAACCTTCACTTGTTGCTTACTTGTCCTTTGGAGTCCAATGTGGAGTTTTGCTTCATGACCACATGTACAACAATCCGATGTTCCAGCAATGTATCCAAAAACCTTACAAGAACATCCAGTTCCACCGATGCAACCAGGATTGAGCTCCTTGACAATTCTAGAATACACAATCTTTATTTGATAACTACTGTTCAATTAATATAGGGTTTATTTTAAAGTAAAAAGTAGAGTGCTGCATAGACAGTGTTTTGAATATATAACAAAGTGAAAAGGTGGTAAACTGCCAAGAATTTAGTGACGAAATACTGACGTTTCGAGCAGAGCCCTTCAACACGAGATGAAATAAAATAAATAGGGCTTATATATATATATATATATATATATATATATATATATATATATATATATATATATATATATATATATATATATATATATATATATATATGCCAAAAGGTTGTCACAAGTAGAAAGTAGCCAATCAAACTAATGATTGAGATGCGAAAAGTTAAATCATTTGCTATTTTTACAGTCGATCAGCAAACCGACTGAGATGGAGGGAGAAATGACAGGTCCAATATTCAAGGGGATTAGGCGATAGTAAAGCAGTAAGAAACAAAAACTTGAAAAGGAATGAAAGTGCATAAGCTAATAATAAAAAAGGACCAAGCAAACTAAAATAACAAAAAACTTGTAGGAAATTAAATAAAAACGTTCGTTAAGACCACGAGGATGTGTGGTGCCAAGTTTAAAAATGAGACCCTTCTCTTGCCGTTTGCGAAGGATGGCACAAACTTTCATGTCTGAAACCAAATGGTTAAAGCTGTTAAATGGCGGGCTACAGGTTTGTCAACATCATTGTTCCTCACGGAACGAAGATGTTAAGCAAACCTGTCTGAAAGGCGTCACCCAGTTTTTAGGGCATTTATCGCAAGAAATGCAATAAATGATGTTGGTGGACGTGCATGAAAAAGTATGATGGATTGCGTGTTTGAATTTGGGGGCAGTAATAACTGTAGACGTAGTGGGATTGAGAAAATGGCATGTGTTGCAGCAGGAACGGCCGCAAGAAAATTGTTCCCGCTATGTACTAAGGAGTCACTATGTACTAAGGTGGCTAAAATATTTGCATCATAAAATTACCATAATATGTGCAGTTCATTTCCTGCCCAAAAGACAAAAATCATAACATGCAAGTTCACCATAAATCAATAATAAAACGAACGGTAGTTTTTACACAGTAGAGTTACACATACATGTTTTGTTCACACTTGGCACACGTGTTTGATAGCAGTTTCATCTTGTAACACAAGCATGTGTTTTGCATTTTCCCCTACAAACGTTATTGTGATCTATAAAAAAAGTTAACCCATTGTTATATATAAAGTTTTAAACTAACTTGTATGTAGGGTGATCTTCTTACCACTTGTAGTTCCTGCCATAGCAAACAGAAAACAGTCAACAGTCAGATATAAATAAAACATGTAAGCTTTTGTAGCCCGTAGTCCTTGCTTTTGCTAAATAGCGTTTTGCTAAACAGCATTTCACTTTTGCTAAACAGCATTCTGCTTTTACGATTCCTGAACGGTATTCTCTTTTCGCTAAACAGCATCTTGCTTTTGCGATTTGAACAAATGAAATGTCTAAAGGCCATTTAACTTCTGATGAGTGAGCCTCCTCGGCTTCCATATGATAAGTCACTTCATATTGTCGATTCTTACAAAATTGTTCTGGCATGTTCTGCACTTGGGGTGAAGTGCATTATTTTGGAGAAGTCAGTTGTGAAAGCAAGACTTATATGTCAAAGAGTAAATTGCTCTCAGACCAAATGGACTCGCATGAAACTTTGCATCTGTTCCCTGTTTCAGATGAATATTTCAACAATTATGACCAACATTTTATTACCTGTGTTAATGCAGTGCAACACCAGTGTGGTAAACCAGCCTTGGAAGTGTTGAAGACTATAATAATAACAATATTTAAACAGGGAGCCCATGTCACCGAAGTGTTTTTCAATGGGGCCCTATGTGACATATTAAATAAGTGAATAAAAGATAAGATATAGATAAGATTACATATTAGTAGTTAAGAGGATAATTTACCTAATTTAAGTTTGAACAGTGAGAGTGACTTGTATTAGAAAGGTCTGAATTTAAATTATTATAATCGTTCAGAGCGTGGTAAATTAATTTATGTTTTCCCCAGTTTCGCCTTGTTTCTAGTATGATATTGGTGGAAATTACTATTTGGCAGTATTTCAAAGTTTGAATCAAAAACGTTGTTTAGACATTTAAAAATAAAGGTACAGCGATGTTCATGACGTCGATCATCCAGACGTTTCCAGTTTAAGGTCTCCAAGGCTTGGGTGGCAGAAGAGCGCATGGGTTTATTTAGTATTAACTTGGCTACCTTGTTTTGCTGAACTTGTACAGCGTTCAGAGTTATATTGTTCTTATCACCCCGTATAACATCTGCATAATCAAATAGAGGGAGGACAAGTGCGTTAAATAAAGATAGCAAGGCGCTGCTTTATCTTCGACGTCAGGTTTTGAACATGATCATTCCAAGTGAGATCCTCGTTTAAAGTTACTCCTAAATATTTGAATGAAGTTACTCGGTCAAGAGGGCGCTTTCGTTGATAGTTATTGAAACTGTATTGAAAGACTTGAGGCGATGTGGGCTTCCAAACAATAGAGATTTCGATTTTAAACAGTTGAGGGTGAGTAGGTTGCATCTAAGCCAGTGAGCAACAGCTTCTAAGTCACTATTCAGGTTGGATTCAATTTCACTGGATGATTTTGAAGAGTAGTAGATCAGAGTATCGTCAGCGTATAGTATTGTTTTACAGCATTTAAGGTTAAAGTCATTGACATAGATGAGGAAGAGTAGAGGGCCCAGTATGCTGCCGTGAGGCACACCGACCGAAAGGGCTGGAAAGTTCATTACCAATGGAGGTTACTTGATTACGGTTAGTTAGGTAAGAGTTGAACCAAGCAGTTGCATTGTTGTCTAGGCCTAGGGCTTTCAATTTGTTTAAACGTAATGGATGGTCTACGGTATCAAATGCCTTACTTAAGTCCAAGAATATAGCACCAGTAATGAGGCCATTGTCAAGATTATCTAATATGTGATTGGTTAAATGTGCAAGGGCTACTTCGGTTGAGCGATTGGGTCGGAAACCAAACTGTTCAGGTGCAAGGAGGTTGTCTTCCTGGGTATATTCATATCTGTGAATGTACAGCTTTTTCGATAATTTTAGATAAGGTTGGTAAGATAGTAATTGGTCTATAGTTGTTAGTGCTTGTCCGATCTCCATTCTTGAATATGGGTACGACTTTACCCATTTTCCAGATGGATGGGAAAGTTGCAGAAGACAGAGAGTTGTTGAATAAATAGGTTAAGCAGGGAGTAATAACCTCAGCAGAATCTTTGAGAAGTCGAGCGCTGATCCGGTCAAGACCAATTGCTTTATTTGTTTTTAGAGTTCGTAACTGTTTGTAAACAAAGGCTTTGTTGATATTATTGAATGTAAAAACGGTAGAACATAAGGGCGTAGTCGTAGAAGGTATATGGGTGACCAGTAGATTTAACTTATCTTTAATAGTATTAGCGAGTTTGGATCCGATAGAAGTAAAATAATCGTTCATAATATTTGCAATTGATTTTTGGATCACTGTACAAGACTTCATCAGATATAATGCACGATGGTGTATTTTCAGAGTTCTTATTACGGGATGTTATTTCGTTTAGTGTTTTCCAGAGGCCAGCGGTGTTTGCTTTATTACTGTTAACAATATTTTGATAATAGGTGGACTTGGCTTCTTTAATGGCCAAGTTAACCTTGCATCTACTAGACTTGCGATAAGAAGACCAGTGATTGGGAGATTTTGACTTAAGAGCTTTTTTATGAAGATTATCGCGGTCTCGCATTAGCTGGGAGAGTTCAGACGTCATCCATGGAGTTTTAAGTCCTTTAACTCTCTGCCTTTTAATGGGAGCATGAAGATCTGCTACACTGGTGAAAAGCGAGCACCAAGTATTTACAGCAACATCGACATCAGCGGTAAAGACAGGCGACCAATCAATGTTTGTTAGGTCTTTTAAGAAGGTTTGTTTGTCGTAGTGTTTGTAGGATCGGTATTCAATGATGCGTGGAGGTGCCTTGGGAACACAATAGACCAGTGAATGATCACTTTTGATAGTGGTAGTACGCCATTGTCAACGATGCATTGTTTGTTGTTTACAAAGATTAAGTCAATAGTTGATTGAGATTGAGTGGTTATTCTTGTAGGACTTGATGAGTTGATCTAAGTCATGCAAATTTGCAAAACTTTTCATTTTAGATTTAGAAGATTTGGTTGCAGGATTTTTGCTATTATAGTCAACGTTGAAGTCACCAAGTGTAATAAGTTCAAAGTCATCCGGTAATTTAGATACGACAACGTCTAGTTCTTCCAGAAATTTTGGTACAGGAAAGGTTGGTGCTCTATAGATAGTACATACAAGTAATTTTTTGGTTTTGGGTCTGACAATTTCTATACAACAAGTTTCAATGGCTTCATTTCCATGAGATCGGGTCTAGCACAAAAAGGAATGCCATCATGTATATATATTGCTGTGCCGCCACCGTGTTTTCCAGTTCGGTCTTGTCTAGTAAGAGTGTAGCCCGGGACATATAATTCTTGGTCTGTAATCGAAGAGTTTAGCCATGTCTCAGAGATGGTGAAGATGTCAAAGGGCTGATCTTTTAACATAAGATGGAGGGAATCTATCTTTGGAAATAAGCTTCGGATGTTTAAATGGCTGATCTTTAGTCCACAAGCTTTAGAAGAGGGCAGCGTATGATTAACAGTAGGATAATAATATTTAAACAGGTTAACTTGTTCAGTATAGGAATATACTGCTATCAATCAAGGACCTGTGTTTACACAATATATCATATACTAAAAATCTAAAGAGACTAATTATATTAAATTGTATATAAACATACAATGTTTAAAAATCCGTGGACTAAAAAGTTTGTTAAAATTTCAGTTTATACCATATTGTCCTAAACATTTAAATCAATCAAATTAAGATTAATTTTAAAATGAAGGATAGAGGTCTCCGTTTTCATATCATTTGGTAGGCTGTTAAAAATTTTTGCTCCATAAAATGCAAATGTTTTCCTTCCAAATTCACATCGGACTCTCGGTAAAACCAAGTTCTTATTATTGCCTCGAGTGTTACTTGTGTGATGTGTTTTTGTAAAATAATCGTTGTAAAATAATCGTTGTAAACCGATGGCGCCAAGCCATTTAAACACTTAAAAACATCCACAGCACAATTTCTATTACGAATATATTGAACTGTGGGCAACTGCACGGAGTTACTTTGTCCATTAACAATTTTTAGAGCTCTAGTTTGTATATTTTCAAATTGTTTTTTCCTCGAATCTGCTATGCTAACAAAAGTATTGCCACAGTAGAGCATAACCGGTAGAATCATAACTTTATAAATGGTTTTAGCTGTGTATGGATTTATGTTATGACGTATACGACTTAACAAATTTACAAAGGACCAGGATTTGTAGCCACATCATTTGATAAAGTAATAAGAAACGTGGATAGGAATATATTGAGCAGCAAGCGACAACCAAGAAGGCGAGTAGACGAAGAGATCGGTTTAGGGGAAGACTGTCCGGTAGTTGAGAGATCAAACACAGGTTTAGTGGCCACAATTTCTTCAGAAACATACAGAAGTGCATAATTGGTTTTTGATAAAGTTGAGGTAAACTTGGGTCCAGATAGACTAGAGAAATAAGACAGATTCCGCAACGATAAGAAAGCATGACCAAACATCATATTGACTTTTTGCCAGACAAAACGACACAGATTTGATTGATAAATCCTTAACAGGACGACGATTGGCATGGAGAAACACTTGGCAAAGGCACGAATTGAAGACGGGTCAGAGGAAGGTCACGGAAACAGACGGGGTAAACCCCGAACACGCCAAAAGATCGGAAGCAATTTAAAAGTCAAAGCGAATGGCTAAAAACGTTGGAACTTGTATAAAATAATCAAACGATGAATTAGAAGACGAAAAACAAAAGTTGGAAGATACGATTAAAACCGGATAAAGGCAACAACAAACCAATGGGTCAGATGGTAATTAATTATTGAACGGAATGTTCGAAACAGATTTGGTGAAAATTCAAGTTAGGAGGTTTGAGACAACCACATGGATAACCACATGGATATCACTAGTTAGACGAAGGCCAGGCGATGCACATTATGAGTCTTGACAGAGAGAAGGCAAGATTCACCATGAAAAATTCAAATTAGTAGTTGCTTGTTGTTGCTAGGAGATGCCAAACCAGACAAATAAAAGCCCACTGTCAGAATACAAGAAGGAAGATGATTCAAAATTTGTAAAACGTATTGTTATAAGACTTGAACGACAGGTAAGGCAATCCAAAATGAAGTAAAATGATGTAATACAAGCACACCAACTGGATGACAAACAGATAAACGGTCAAATGTATAAAATCACGGAATACGTAGACCAACCAGACCAAACGGTCAAATGAACAATTCGGAATAAAAATCACGAAAACCAATTACTAGCTCCAAAACATAATGACAAGGTGACTACAGTATGTGAAACAGTAAGTAATCCAAAAATTCGAGGGTTATGACACGAGATATTGACATTGGGCGGGATTGAACAACTAGCGAGTATCCACACTTGAATTAGATATTTTTACCACTTTTTACCATTTAATTTAATAATCACCACTTTTTACCATTTAATTTAATTCGAGGAGTCTTGCTCAGGTTTGCGCTCTGGATCTCGCTTCTTGGTGGAGATATATTGTGGTATCTGTCATAAACCAGTCAAATTAAATCAGAAAGGGATCTAGTGAGATACAGTACTGCTTAGAAATAACCTAACGAAAACCGCGGTCGAACGTAGGTCGAACCTAGGTCGTAGTCTGGCGTTAACGCAACCGCACTTCAAGTTTCACACGATAGAAAATACGATCATTTCCGAAGTGTGCCTTTTCAGTTCACCGTATTTACGCAAGGAATCGAATTATTTCACTGCAGTCTTCGGTCAGTCTCAGTCTTCGAGAGGATGGAATATAGGCACATAGCTTATTTCTTTCTCGGAGTGGTAGTTACAGAATGCACCTCGAAGTGGAAGAAAGCAACTTTAAAGGAACAGCATTGCAAATACATCAACGATAAGATGACATGAACGACGAGTTAACATCTGCCGATGCCGAATTGAAAACTAAACTAATGGAGAATGCGATGTAAATGTTTGAATTCTACTATTCGTCGGATCAGACGAGAGTAGCTGGGTTGAAGCACAAGAAAGCATGCTACTCCTGCGGAAGCCAAACAAGCTTAAAAGTTTTATAAAACGTGATTTCAAACGCACTAAAATAGATATCACTTGGCAATAATAATAGGGTTGACACTTCCGTGTTCACATGTTGCGAAATTCGACATTTAAATCAATACGGCAAATTGAATTAAAGTTTGACAAAACTCATTTTAGCTGCAGAACGTTTTCATACTTGTATTCGGTACATGTTGGTCTATCAGAGCTAACAGTAGCAGCAGATTGCATTCTGATTATATGATCTATAATCCGTATAATGCTATACGCGACTGACACACTGCAGCTGTAAATCTGATAGATAATAACGATCGGGAAAAAGGTTTAGGAATTAAAACGAACACGTGCTCAGCTGCCTCAATCATTATATTTTCGTAATACTATTACATTCATTAGATTCGGCGAGGATTCACTGCAAACCGTGCCATGAGTGAAGTATAAGTCGAACATTACTTGAATTAGGTTTTGCACGGCGAAAGCACGTTTCAACTGCGAATCTCTTGCACGAGTATTCTTGTCAACACGACATGAAACAGACAAAGAATGAAGCCAAACATGGAGATCTATTTTACTTTTGGTACCCTCAGGCACGTAGCTAGAGTAAGAAATTCAAGGGGGCAAGATTTATTTCGGGGGGGCAAGTGCAGGGATAAATATTTTTGAAAAGTTAATTTCTTAGAATAAGTACGACCCGCCCTCTTTCCTTACAGATGCTGTAAATACAGATGCTCAAAATGTTTTTATAAAAATGGAATAACCAAACTCGCAAGCAATTGCAACTAACTACAACTTTTATTTTAAGTAACTACAACTTTTTAGTTCATAACTTCAGGACCAGCTAGTTACTAAGCTAGGGAACCCTATGCTGGTCTACAGTATATAGAATGTAATAAAGTAAAAGCAGTTATAAATTAGGATGCCATCACAATAAACTCAATTCAGGGATAACAACTGACATTACAGAAGAAAGCGTTGGTGCTTCATCTGCTTAAAGTGTTCAATTATACATCACTGTAGAAAAGCGAGTCCGTAATATCTTTTTCAATAGATAAGTCATAGACATAAGAGCACAAGATTATTGAGACGCATAGACAATGGTCATTTGTGAGCGCAAACGAGTTTTTATTCTCTTCACAGATGAGAACATTAGCTCAACCTTGCACGACGTCTGAGGGATAGTCACAAGAATCTGATATAAGTTGTGAACATCAGAGAAATAGAGATAGGAATGGCTCCCGACTAAAGCTCGTTAGACGGGTTAGGGTCAGAAAACTCGTTAGGCCTAAAACTCGTTAGGCGGGGGGTTAGGGTTAGGACCTTTGTTGTTTTGGGGTTGCTTACAGTACTTAATTCTCTCCACATTTCGAGCTAAAAAGCCTTTTTATTGACCAATTTGACCAATATATGGAGTCGGAGCCATTCCTGTCTCTAGCCCATGTAACCTTTCCGGAAGACACCATTGTCTGATTGTGCTTCTTATATCGAAATTTTCGATTACATATTTGTCGGACAACTCTTTAGCATATTCGACAACCTTGTCAAACTAGAAATTGACCAACCTTAAACCCTCAGGTCGGCAAGCAATATCAGACAAGAAGAAACAGTTTCTGTTGACTTTTGAAAAGATTTGGTGCAAAATTCAGAGTAATCATACAGCTTACCAAAGAAAACTAAGAGGGTCACAAATTTCTTAGTTTGTCAGTACCTAACAAAGATTTAGCTGCTATAGACTTGTAAAGTATCAAGAATGCAATCAAACCGACGCAGAAACATGAACGTGCACTGAAGCTTGCGCGTTGGGATAGCGCTCATGCTGGATGTCTACATGAACGTGCAAGTTCAAGAGCTTGCGCGTTGGGATAGCGCTCATGCTGGATGTATAAGAAAGCTGCATGGCTCTTTGTTCCATTCATGAACGAATACGACAAATTCAATGTATCAAATAAAGATTTGATCAGAGGATGTCGTTCAGCAGTTGCAGCTAACACTAGTTAAGCCTATGTGAAGCACAATGAACATATATGTAGCATTGACAACAAATAACAAGCGCCGGGTCTTTCGATAAAAATTTTAGCAGAAATTCAGTGCCTATATATATATCAAAATCGAACGAGTTTCCTAACAATGAGCGTAACTTCCTGTCTAAATTTCAAACCATCTTTACATCGCAACGCGAGTTTTAAATTTCACTCAACCGTGAGAAAGTAACAAACGACAACAGCCAAAGTAAAAAACAAAGTAACAAACGACAACATCCAAGAGAGAAGGACAAGAAGCTGAAATATCAAACTTTTGCCGTAACCTGTTGTAACTAATACAGCAAGAATGTCGGATACATTAAGCAAACTAGTTAATGCCATCCGCTGCTCATATTTTAGCTGGATAGAAACATCGAATTTATACGATCATTCTCTGATAACTCTTTCTATACCATCACTGATTCTCTCCGCCATATTGTATCATTCGAGCATTTATTATTAATACGTCCGCATTAACACCTAAGCCAATCAGAAGGCTGCATCCCTATTTGGACGCCATACACAGGAGAGACGGCTCGCAGGCTAACATGAAGTTATTATTGAGAGTACGTACGGTTGTATGCTTTCCGCGAATCTCAACATAGTTTTGACCATGCAGTTGAAGTAAATTCGAATTTCTGTTGGGGGGGCGAGAAAAACTTTTGGGGGGGCCGTGGCCCCCCTCGCCCCCCCGTAGCTACGTGCCTGGGTACCCTCTCTACATTTTAAACTAAACGCTTTCCATGTCGGAAATAGTCGGAACCCAAGCTGTTTTCACACACGCTAATGTGTATCGACCGCAGTGTTAGGTTATTTCTGAGCAGTACTGTAGCTGTGATTTCAGGTATATGCTATTTACTCAATGACAAAACATTGATATAACATCTTGACTGAGTCTTCATGTTCTTGAATATGTTTGAAAATTACAGTGTGGTATTTCAACTTTTCCGATTCCTTTTTGTGTCTGATGACGTAGTCATCAAACGCTATGCTATCGGCTTGGTGTGGGTGAGTTTAAACTTGGGATATAGTATTCCAGCGAAACTTTTAACAGCGATGTGTCTGAAGTTTTTACCCATAGAAATACAATTGTTTCACAAGTATATATTTTAAATTTGATGACTCAGGGCTATAAGTTAAAAGCTAATGACTTTAAAGAGAAGATAGTTTACCACAGTTCCATATCTCTCTTAGATATCACATAAAAACAAGTCTACGTCAATATAGCAACGAATTTATGAAGCTATTTACCAAATGCTAAAATAACTAAAGCTACCTATACTATGTGCCAAGCACCTCACTAACTCAGATTAATTACACGTTCGCAAATTCTAACTGCAGTACACATGTAACATCACTCGAAAAAGGAACTACAGTACACAGCATAATAAAACAATCCCAACAAATATCGAGGTATACTCCTTGGGTTGTGTAAACCTTTGTTCAATACGGTCTAAAAGTAGAAACTATAAAACAAACCAACAATAAGCAATAAATAATAAACAAACTATGACGATAAGTTATAAAGTATACAGTAAAAATCCGTTAACAAGAACCTACATTTTACCCAATCAGCCTGGATATATTCTTATATGTTCTTATATAAACAAATTCTTGATTTCAGCCTGTGGTTTTTAATAATGGTAGGTTCTTGTTAGCGAGTTTTTACTGTAGTGACTATAAACTATAAACAGTAAAATATAAACTATAAACCATAAGCTATAGACAATAACTAATATACACAATACACATTGCCATTGTTCGCAATGTAATATCGTCGTTGTTACCATGGTAAAAGAAAAAAATGTATTTTATGTCTCATTGTCTCTAATAATGTTGCTATATGCTGGGATACAGTTACCGTTTATCTATCTACTTTCCTAAGTTGTAAGTAATTAGATTATGTACTACTTAATGACATTAACATGCAAATATAGAAACTATCGGGAGCCATATTAGTCGGCGTTCCCTTACATTAGCCTTCGTTCGTGTTTCTACTACTTTGTGCAAGGTCAATGCCATGCAAGTGATTTTTTCACCAGTGGTCATAATATTGGGCTCGTTGTGTTGTTTAACCCTTTGTTCAATACAAACAGTCTATGCATACAACACAAAACTCTTTTCTACAAATAAGCAAAGAGGAAATATTTTTAATTAGAAATAACAGTTACGTATAATGTTAGGAAATGATCAGACAGCTTCCTCTTTTTCCGGATCTGCTAAGTGAGAAACAAAGCCAAGTTATAGAATATTAGAAAGACAATGCAATGAATCCAAGCATCTACAACTTTAAATAAATATGGGGCTACAAAATTAATGAATTTAATGTTCTTTATTTAACAAGATGCCTGCTGGACTTTTACCAACTACCCTCAGAAGAAAGGCAGGCGTTAACACAGGCTACTTTTGGCCTGGCAGCATGGCATACTGTATATATTACTCTTGCACCAAAATCTACCAACAAAGTTAGAACAACTCGACCAAAAGCAAAGCTATCGAAAAGAAAGAACTCGGCTATTGACCCGTGACCCGCAATGTTGCGCAATCATAACCATCAACTGAAATATTTATTTAGTTTTGCCGCAAAATATTGGAATGTGTAGTGATTAAGATTCTATCGATTAATTAAGTTATTTGCTATTTAGTTACAACAACAGGTCGCAATCGTGAGACTACGCACTGTGTTACATCTGGTGCAGATTTCCATGTCTTTGGTTCTTCTGGGTCGTAAAGCTGGTCTACTGCCGTTTGGTACTAAATTTGGAGCTGGCTCTTGAACTTTTCAAGCATGAGACCCATCCTACGCATTTCGCACGGTAGAGTGTTCCATGTTCTACACGTTCTTGTAAAGAAAGAGCGTTCGAAGGTGACTGTCCTATTTTTGTGAGGTCTGAACATGCACCATACTGGCTGTCTGTCAATCAGCATTTATGCACATCTGATATTGGCATGCTCTGTGTCAGGGGAACAATGTTAGGGATTAAACAAGTGGTATATTATAACCTCACTGACAACAAGCAGCTGAAGGGAATTAATGATATATTGGTGAATTAGATCAAGCAATGCCATTCTTTTGTTGCATATTATGGGCTTTTGTAATTTCATCTTTTTGAAGTATGTGTTACCGGTACTTGAATACCATTGAAATACTGGTACATGTATGTGCATAATTAATATTAATAAAAGCAACACAAGTCTTCTAACAGAATAAAAGGTTTATCAAGCTTATCAATACTCAGACAACATTCTTGGTCTTGGATAAATTTAGGTATTGAATCTTTTGGTAGTGTTTATACTGACAATTAGACAATAAGGAACATGCAGGTTACAGCACATATTACAGTATTGTACATGTATGTACATACTTTTTTTTTAAAAGACTATACTAATTTTAATCTTACAACATCAAATAAATACAATTAAATAGTACTTAGCTCGCTACTTTATATGATTAATGTTACTATACATTACGTTATAAGAAAAACAAAAACAAGAAGAAAAAGTATCATTAGAAATAAAGTATCAGAAAAACAAAGTATCCAATTGTCATTGAAACTTGCTTGTCGCACAGGCAATCTCAATGTTACCCGGATCGAGTTCGACTTTCTTTCGCAGACATCTAGAGCCACGAACACACAGGATGGCAGAACGCACGAGAGCAAATGACAGTTTTGAGCGAATCCAGTTTGTTACGACGCTGTTTTCTAGGCCACGTTTTTCAGCTATTCGTGATGATAGTACCGTCAAGAACTTTTCAGTTTCGCGGCTACTCCCACCATATGGAGTGAAGATCAGCGGAGTAAAAGAGCCATGTTCCACATCAATGACTCTTTGTCCATATGCTCGTTTCTTCTCACGTTCATTGGCACAGAAAGCGGTTGACAACTTCTGGTTTTTGTAGGAAGGGGCGAAAGGGTTGAATACCCGAACGTCGAAGAATGCCCGTTGCCCACGAAGCCAGAAGCCTCTCACGCTTATGTCGAGTCTCGCCTCGTCTTGTGCGTTTGCTGTACCATGGAGTTGTTCACCAGTGACTGGGAGAAGAGGTGGTTCGATTTCCACATCGTTGGAGATCTCAGTAGCTAGATGCCCGAGGAGGTCTCGAACTTCGTTATGTCTTTGATGGATCAAACTGCCCTTGCAGCAAGACATCGCGTCATCAATTGAAAAGTGTTTCCCACAGGCGCAGGTTGTTGGGAGGTACTTCAGCTGCCATCGGTATCGCATACGTATTGCATCATGGAATTCCCTTTTGTTTAGTGCGTAGCTTTCAGCGGAAGCGATGTTAGCCAATTTGATGCGCCTTTCATTTGAGCAAGTTCGTTTGAACGTAACTGCTCCTTGACCATTCTCATT
The DNA here is from genome assembly GCA_035772405.1 of Chrysogorgia sp. JL179-B06. NCBI lineage: Eukaryota > Metazoa > Cnidaria > Anthozoa > Scleralcyonacea > Chrysogorgiidae > Chrysogorgia > Chrysogorgia sp. JL179-B06. The sequence continues at coordinate 153,144 of JAYKKM010000502.1, read as the reverse complement.
CTTAGACCTGCTAGAATTTGCTGACGCTCTTCGTTCCTTCCCTTTATGATCATGTTCTTGATCTGAATATAAGCTTTGGTGTCAAAGCCGTATTTTGCATCTTGGGTTTTGATCTTTGTAGAAAGCTGCTCAGTTGCTGACTTAGAATAAGCGAACTCCCTTTCCGAAATTTCAGCGAAGATCGGGATTCCAAGTCCTCCGAACCTAACCGGTAGACTGAGAAGCTTGCGTTCGTCTGCAGAGCAATGATGTCCATCCGTGATGGCAGGTAAGAAGAGGCGGTTGATGACTTCGTCGACTGGCTTCAGCAACGGACCAAGGTTTGGGATGGTACGTAAGTGGTAAGACAGTTTGTGCTGAAATCCTGCCACAAATGCTGCATATGCTGCCTGTGGTGCAAACAATGCAATTTTGGAAAGTTCCTCAAGCTGCTGAACCCATTTCTTGACAAGAGTTTGGACGTGCTTCTCTCGTGATTCGCTGGTTCCGATGTAGCTACCAAGATACCCATGCCCTTTTGATGTCACGTTTATTTCTGAGCTAGCAAATATTTCCTTTGCAGACTCAAGTTTATCCTCTTTTACTACCAGCCAAGATTTTGGGAAGTAGCCAAGAAGGGGACCAAAACGAAGGATGCGATCCCACCGTACTCTTAGACATTCAAGGGCACCTACACCGCCAAGATCATCTGCATATGCCGCATGCTTCACTCCTCTGCTATCCGGGCCACCATCATCTTCTACCTTGATTAGCGGAAGAAGTGGAACGATCCCCACTGCGTAGGCTGGCATTGCAAGTGGATCTCCCTGAGTTGTCCCCTCCGATGATAAGATCTCTTTACCACCAGTAATGAAAAGCCTCGATGGTGAGCCGTAGCAGTTCCTCACATATGTGGCCATCGCTGGACAGATGTAACGGATGTTATGAAGAAGGACTTGACGGTTGAGGGAGTTGAAGGCGTTCGATGCGTCGACCAGTAGTAAGGCGTCTGTACTTTCCTCTTCGAAAATCTCTCGCATAGAGTGGGCTGCTGCTTCACACCCAGAAGGTAGACCAGCACAAAGCTGCAGAGATCCAGCACTGGAGAGAATATCCGGCTTGATGACCGATATTATTGACTTCCCAATAATGTGTCGAATCACTTCTCCAATACCGATAGGCCTCACCCCTGGGTTTTTATCGAGGGATTAGACGGCAAGCGACATAGGCTTCAATTGACGACGGTAGGTCTGGGTCTCCTTTGATTTCTTTTGTACAGAGAATACGGGCCATTTCTGCAAGACTTGAACGAAGCTCGGTTCCTGTCTTTCCGAAGTTTTTGGAGACAAGTATCCTCCGCCAGCCGTCCGTCTAAACCAGAAGGACCGGCAGCTCCCTTTGAATGTAGTGCTGCTTTAGCTATTGTTGACTCGTCAATGGCGGAAAACATCACCGGGTCGATGAAAGGGATCTCTCCTTTCATCAATACTGCTTTGTCAGCTGGCATTGAATCAGGATGTTTTGCCTTTAGTTCTTGTAGGGTCTCATCCGAGAGTTGCAAGACGCCCGCTGTTGTTTCTTTATCAAGCATTCTGATGGCGGCATGAACTTTGCCGACCAACATCAATTTTGCGAAAGTCCGAGCAACGTCTTCTGGAGATCTCGATTGCGATCCCATCGGAAGTTTTGACTGGATGGTTCTGCCTTCTCTAACCAAAGAGTCAAAGTCCCCTATTTCCCACAGGGTTAACCTCCTTTGCAGGCATTCGCTGTGTTGCTTCGATTTTGACTTGAAAGTGGGTTTCTGCAGTAGTAGCGCAGGCATCACCATTACAACTTTTAGGGCTACATCTTTCATCGAATGTGCTTCTGAATTCCACATGTTGATGAGACGGGTGGTTTCAGCTATGAACCTTTTACCAGCTGCACCAGTAGGAAGCATGAAAATGTTCTTTCTCCAGTACACTATTTCTTCATAGACAGCGTTGAAAATCTGGCATGGGTCTTCCTTAGTATGAGAACCCCATATTTTTGGGGTGTCCAAGCTAGAGGATGACGCATGGATTTCTGGAACATTTCTCGTGATCTCATCTCGAGTTACAGATGTCGCCGACTGTATGGTTTGCCGAGTAACGTAAATGTGCTTTTTCCGACAGAAGTTCAGGTGTAGAGATCTTCCCCGTTCCGTGGTAAAATACTTTTCAGTTTCACTTTCAAGTTGCACTTGAAGCAACTGGATAGTTTCGGTTGTTTTGGTTGTTTGTGCAGAAGTTCACCAGTTATGGCTGCAAACTGTCTGGAGATTCTGAAGACGTTTGATTTGTCTGCTCTTCATAATTGGCCGTCGGCATGTTTGTCATTAAATTTAGCTGCTTATAGGAATACTATTTTCAGTTCAGATGGCGTTGATAAGTAACGAAGACGAGATGAGCAATCGAATCAAAACCAGATAATGCAACTATATGCCTGGTTTCAAATGTCGTTGCTTCAACTTAAACCATGATCAAAATACCAAACCAATCCTAACCAATTGATTCCAAATATTTGAGAAATCTGTTCTTCGAAGCATGCGCGCAATCGTCAGCGTGTTCGCTTGCGCTCTTCAGAAATCAACCGTCCAGCTTGCGCGTGCTCAAATGAAATCAACGGCGAAAATTCCAGTTAAACAGCAAAAAGTCAACGAAAATTTACTTAATATTGAATATGATGCCAAATGTACCTCGATTTCTCAAAGAGTAAAACTTTATTCACTATTCTGTGGTATATTACGACCAAATTTCCAAAGGAGGATGATAAAAATCTTGACGATTTTACGGAGCACTTCGATACACGTCCGAACGCCTGGGTGAGCTCGAGCAACTTTTCACATACTTTGTACATACTAGTATGTGCAATGCCAGTACTATATTGTAATATCTCAAACTCATTAATAATTTATGAGTAGAAAACAAAGGAAATCAGTACCGAGACGGACAACTGGATACCTGGTCTTAATTAGCATAGGATTTTGACAATTTCCACCTCAAATTTCTCTTAAAATACTGATTCGTTTGAGATATAATATCAAACACTCGAAAAAGTGTTTCATCCTCTATCCAGTCACCTCGAATTTGGTCAACCTACTTCTCGGGGACTGGATATCGGATGAAACACTCTTTTTCATGTTTGATCTATTACATCATTCATACGTGTAGATTATCCAGTCACATGTATATACTTTGAATAAAATTATGAGTAACCACTTAAACATGTGTGTTGATTATTTATTATGAAAACCATAACTATACATAAATAATTTTAATGAAATTAATATTATATAATTAATAAAATTAATTATTAATTTCAATAATCAAGAGTTACACAATTGGTTTCTAACCCTGTCTGTGAGACAAATTAGTGTTGGAAGACTTTCCCACTCACTGGCCTGCCAACCTCCAGGAACTGAAAATCTGAAGATTTTGAAAAAATGTGGCCCAAAAACCTGGAGATCACAGAATTAATATAATCATGTTAAAAAAATTTTTTTAATTAAAAAAAAAGTAACTTACCAGTGTCTTATATGATATGCAGTCTATGGCTTATATATTTTGTTTTCGAATGATGGAGGGAGATTGGTGCTGACGGAATATGTGAAACTATTACCAATACAAATCACCGATAATTTTAAGCAATAAGGCCATGCCATCAATGTGAAGTACTGGAGAAATTATTATTATACTATACAGAGAATCGTCTGAGTGGAATAACATGCATTCTTTATTTTTATTTCAAAAATTGATCATGTCAGTTTGCTGGGGTCCTACGACAGGACCGGGGGACTTGGCAGGTCTGCACTCATGTTCTGTTCAGTGCACTATCCACAAATTGCACCCAAAAATAAGCAGTTTGAAAACCTGTTCAAATTGGCAAATTAATTATTTACTTATTTTTATGTAATAACTGAGCACTATTAAGCCTCAAACAGTAAGCGGGCGAGGGGTTGTTGCGTACACGTATTTATAATTTTAGAAATAATAGCTGATCGAATTTTACTACCGATAGACTGACGTCATTTCGGGATTTATATGAAACTTCACCCAAAAAACCCTTTCAATTTGAATCAACAATTTGAAACAATCAACAGTGGCAGCACTACGTGGGTGTGGACCCTAGTGCGAGAAACAAATGGGATTCTCCGCTGGAAAATGTTTGAATTTAGGGTCTCTGAAATGGCATTTCCTACGGTGGCCCACAAGTGTCATGGCAAAACTTACTTCTCCACGGCAAAACTTACTTCTCTACGGCAAAACTTACTTTTCTCCACAGCAAAACTTACTTCTCTACGGCAAAACTTACTTTTCTCCACGGCAAAACTTACTTTTCTCCACGGCAAAACTTACTTCTCTTCTCATACGTCCGGGGGGGAGGGTAGCGGAGGTAAGACCCTGGGTAAGACGTTGTGTAATAAATACATAAGAGATTGCAATGGCGGAAAGGTTAGATTATTTAGACGGGGAGGATCAGCTTGAGTTTTCTGATGAGGAACAGGAGGCGCAAGAGCAGGAAGAGGAACTGATTCGCTACTATTTCTATAAAGGTTTTACCTATGAAGAAATATGTCGATTTTTGAGTCAATATCATGACAAAGAGATGAGTCTAAGCACGTTAAAGCGACGCATTAAGCAGTTTGGGTTGCGAAGGCGAAATCCGGAGTACGATGTTAATTTGGTGAGAAATGCAATCATTTCACTCCTTAAAGGTCCACATTGCTTACAAGGTTATCGTTCCATCTGGCACACCCTTCAAATGAATGGCATACGTGTCCACTGGTAGTCGAGCATCGATTAAAAAGAAGGGTATACCACAATCCGGGACCAAATTATGCTTGGCACTGCGATGGTTACGACAAGCTCAAACCATTTGGCTTTCCTATCCATGGATGCATTGATGGTTGGAGCAGGAAAATCATTTGGTTGTATGTTACCCGTTCAAACAACCTTCCCAGTAACATAGCCAAGTATTATCTTGAGGCAGTTACTGAATGCAACGGTTGCCCTATTGATCTGGTTACAGATTTAGGAACAGAGAACGGTTTAATGGCAGGCATACACTCTTATTTTAGGAATGATCCAAATAGTCACCGGTATGTGCCTTCACCACGAAACCAAAGAATTGAAAGCTGGTGGTCATTTCTCTGCAAGCACCAGACATCATGGTGGATTAACCTATTTAATGACCTATGTATCAGTGGGGTTGTTAATTTAACAGAAACACTGGAAAAAGAGTGTCTTTGGTTTTGTTTTGCAAGTTTATTACAACAACATCTCAATGGCATTCGTGACTACTGGAATACCCATTACATTCGAAGATCCCGGCACAATACAGTAAGTGGGCGACCTGCTGCATTATTCTACTTGCCAGAGGCTCATGGAGGTGCACCAAATCTTTTGTTAGAAGTACCAGAAGAACAGATGAACTATGCAAGTCATCATTTAGTAGAAGCACAAGAAAATAATGACTATCAGGAGTATTTTAATTATGTCATGGAAAACTGCCAATTACAGTACCCTACAAATTGGCATGATACACTTAGACTGTATAATTTAATGATAAATTATGCTAAAAATTAGCTGTAACTGCATGTAATAAACTGAAGAAGGTGTTAATAGGTTTTAGCATAACATTCTTGTTTAGTATGTCAGGTGATTATAGAAAATCATGCACACTGATTGGGTTGAGCTACTTCGGACTAATTCTCAATAATGACCTACATTTATTCGAAATGACTGCCACTGTTCCAGCCAATTTGTTATGTGACAGATGAGCAAATTAACAATTTTAAAATAAGTATTGTTCCTAAAAGTATGAAAATGTGTATTAACACTAAAACAATTATTCAGTTATTATTCACCGATATTCACCTCACCTAATTAGTTTGGTGAAAAATTGTTAATATTAACAATACAATAATCTGTAAATATGTGAATGTTTTATTCAGTTTTTATAATATGCAAAGTATTGTTTTGTCACTTCTCTTTCTTATAATTACTGTAAGTTACAGTACTATACTAAGAATACTGAACAGAAACATAAACCTAAAAGAGTAAAGACAAAGCTATTACATAACAGCAATATTAACATTTTACAACATTTTTATACATAAACTGATGTCAGCAGTGGCCAAAGACAAGGCTGTTCCAAAGCTGATTTTGTCTAACCTTGGACTAGTAAAAGACTACATAACCTGTTTTAACCTGGTTTTAACCTGAGACAAAATATGACAAGAACAAATAATACTGATAGAAATAAATGTAACCAGAAAAATCCAACTATTAGTGTTTATTGCTTTTTGAATACTTGCCTCCAGATTAAAAAACCCGGATGTTAAAATTTGAATCTATTAAAATTTATGGTTTTGCAAATGCTTGTCCCATGCAAAATGCTGTAACAAAATTGTCTTCAAACTCTTTTTCACTCATCATATGAGAAACAGGAAGAGTCAAGTCTCTGCCACAGGCCCCAACCAAGGGATAGCACACTGTATGACTAGGATTCCTCTGAAGACATTCATGGTCAAAATGAATGGTGATAGTTGGTTTCTCTCCAAATGTATGCTTATGCTTTTGTCCTGTTAGCCACCCCATGACTCCAGCAACAGAAAGATCAGCCACTTCCATTGTTTCTTCAGCAGTATCACCACTGGATAAAAATGCTTCTACCTCTTCTTTACCTCTCCAAGCCAGAGCAGCTGGCGTACCAATGACCTTATCATCTTCCAAGGACATGAGTAGGTCTTGCATGTGATCCATGATAGATTCTTCAACAACGTGCCTAGTTGTTGACACAGGTGAGTATAATGGCTTCAAAAGGCTGAAGAGATAGTTGCCATCAGGCACGGTTTCTGCATGGAACTCTTGAAGGAAAAGTGGCCTGCAGATATCTGGATGTGATGATATCAGGTCTCCCAATCCATAGGTGTTGAGACCAATCTTGAATTATTTCATGTACAAAGATCGCCGATTTACAAAACTAACCCTGAGTAGCCACCCTGTGCAATTGAAGTTGCTGCTATTTCACCACAAGAGCGAAAATTACCATTTTGCACATGAAATGTAGAATGAATAGGACTACCTTTTGGAAACACAACTCTTTTAATTTCTTGCACAATATTCTCAAGAAATTATTTTCCCATAGCACCCGAGACAATCCCATCTTCTCCAATGTAGTGAATTCTCAGTGCAGAGGTTGGAGCATTCTTTCTGGCTTCATGTTGCCACAGCAACAGGTGCCTTGTAAGAGGTGCTTTTCTTCATGTGACAAGGAAAAATTGTTTGTCACCATCAACTTTAGAGACCAGAATTTGGTAGAGATCTTCAGTGTATTTGACATCTGTGGACTCGTCACTTTCAATCTGTTGCATTTCTTCAGTTGAGACATCTTTGTTTACAAAACCTACATCCTCCTCCTCCTCTGCTTTGTGTACATTTGCTACTTTATCTTCATCAGGATTATCCTGGTCCAGATGCTGCTCAGAGTATTCAGACAGTTCAAAATCACTCTGGGTACACAGCAACAAAGTGATTCGTTTAAAGTCCTTACCAAGTTCAGTTTTATACTTTTCCAGGTCAAAGAAATCCTTAAATGATCCAGGCAAAAACCTAGCATAACTGCCATCTTCATATAACAAGACATAATTATCTGCTCCATTAAACTTCCGGTCAAAAGCTTTCCACTTTTCAATTGACTTTTGCAAAACTAGGGCATACGTTGCATTTCTTGGCACTGAAACAGGAAGTTTCTTTCCCCATATGGTTTTAAAGTCACCATCAACAAACATCTTTTGTCCAATATTAATGGTTACATCAGGATTGTTGCCTTTGGTTTTCTTGTTTTTCTTTGTTTTAAACTCGGAGTTACAGCTTCTCTTCGATGTCTTGTCTTTGATGAAATCGTCAAATGACATTGGCTTCTTGGATGAACTGGGTTCATGTTGTGGTCTGCCAAACGTACTGCTAGTACTTGTTGAGCTGCTGCTTGAGTTAGTTCCACCTTCAGAATTCCATCTTGGATGTCCAACTTCTGCTTGATCAGTCTGACACTTCCAACAGTAACGAGATTTTAGTTTAATTTTTGCTGAACACTTTCCACAAAACCTACAGTATATAAAGAATATTTTGTTAGGTCTCAAAGTACATACCTTTGGCTGTAACAAATCAAAGGGCCCAAAAGTACAGTGGCCAGCGGCAACACAAAATATCTTAAACAGGAATGTTTTCGTTTTCTGGTATATTTCTCTGTTGGATATACTGTATATATATATATGCATATTACTGTAATAGTCAGCAGAAAAATATACATTCAACAGAGAAATATATGTTCAGCAGAGAAATATATATATATATATATAACTTTTTAACAACGAAAAACCATGGACCAAAAAAGACAGCCAGAATTTATTTGATGTTACCATGGGTAGCTTTGACGGCGCCGAAATCTGCGAACTAATTGGCCTTTTCATTTTAAACAACCTAGGAGAAACGTTTGGCAAAGAAAACATTGGCCTTTATAGAGACGACGGATTGGCTATATTAAAAAACAAAACCGCACGATTGGCAGACAAAACAAGAAAAGATCTACACAAAATTTTCGAACAGTTTGGACTCAAAATCACAGCAGATGCAAATTTACACGTAGTTGACTTTCTAGACGTCACTTTCGACCTTCGCAATGGAAAACATAAACCTTTTAGGAAGCCCAATGACGAGCCATTATACATAAACATGCAATCAAACCACCCACCTAGCATTTCGAAACAATTACCAACATCTATAAATAAACGCATTTCGCTTCTTTCATCAGACAACACAACATTCGAAGAATCTGCACCACTATACCAAGAAGCATTAAGGCACAGCAATTTTAACCAAAATCTAAGTTATACACACCACAAACCTCACAACAAACACCACGCAGAAACCGACAACGGAATATTATTTGGTTTAATCCACCATACAGTAAAAATGTCAAAACAAACATAGGACGCAATTTCCTTAATCTTATAGACAAGCATTTTCCACCAGAAAACAAACTACACAACATTTTCAATAGAAACACGCTAAAAGTCAGTTATAGTTGCATGAATAACGTCAAATCCTCAATCATGAGATACAATTCACACATACTCAGGAAAAACAAACCACAACATGAAAACGCAAATAGTTGTAACTGCAGAGACAAGAGTAAGTGCCCACTCCTTGGCACTTGCTTGACAAACAACATAGTATACAAGGCAACAGTTTCCACAAATGACACAAACAGCACCAAACACTACATAGGCATGACAGCAAGTAGTTTTAAAGAGCGATACAGAAACCACACTAAGTCATTTAAAAACAAAATATATTTAAACGAAACAGAACTTTCGAAACATATTTGGAGTTTAAAAGAAAAGAAACAAAGTAAAGCTTTCGACACTGTTGACCACACAATTCTGTTAAATCAATTGAGTATGTATGGAATCAATGACTCTTTGTTAGATTGGTTCACTTCATACCTAGATCAGAGACATCAGTGTTGTGTGGTCAATGGTGTTCAGTCAGACTTCAAACCCATTACTATTGGAGTTCCTCAGGGATCTATCTTAGGACCACTATTATTTCTGTTATATATAAATGACCTCCCAAACTGTTTGACATCTACCAATCCTGGTATGTATGCAGATGATGCACAAATTACAGCTTGTGCTGAAACTGTGGATGAACTTCAAGACATTTTAAATAGTGATCTTGAAAATCTGCATACATGGCTCTGTGCAAATAAACTATCTGCTAACTCAACAAAAACAGAGTTTATTGCAATAGCTTCTAATTATCGACTTAATCAGTTTATTACTGATCCTAAAATTAATCTTAACAATGAAGCTATTAAAAGAGTCACTAAATCTAAGCTGCTAGGTGTTATAGTAGATGACAAACTACTTTGGGACGCTCATGTGAATGAAATAATTATTCCAAAAGTTCTAAAGGGTTTGAGGATGCTTCGTCAATTACGAGATCTACTTCCATTATCCAACTTGATTGAAGTATTGAAGTATACAATGCACTCGTATCCCCCCATTTTGATTACTGTTCTCTTATATGGGGAAACTGTGGCACTGTGTTAAAGAGCAAGCTCCAAAATCTACAAAATAGAGCTGCTCGTATTATTACTAAATCAGGTTATGAAATTAGATCAACAACCATTCTGAATTCATTAAACTGGCGTAATCTAGAATCTCAAAGAAATCAAACAAAAGCCAGTATGATGTACAAAATTGTTAATGGTAATGCACCTGACCACTTACAAGAATTGTTTTCCTTTGTCAATGAGACTCATGGTTACAATTTGAGAAATTCAGATGTAAATTTAAAGATTCCATTACCTCAAACCGAGTACTCAAAACGTAGTTTGGCATACAGTGGTTCAGTACGATGGAATAATTTACCATCATCGATGAAATCTGCATCCTCTGTACATATTTTTAAAAACTTTGTAAAATCTTATGACTTTGATATGTAAATATTAGTTTTATTAATTAGTTTAGTTTAAGTTAAACGGCTTCCTTGAAAAGCAATTGTAAAATTGAAAGAATTACCGTTTTTAAATAAAGTTGTCTCTCTCTCTCTATCTCTCTATCTCTCTATATCTCTCTCTATCTATCTCTCTATCTATCCTCCTCCCTCCCTCTGTCATGGCGGACGGTTATCAAAATACCGCTCCGGAGCTAACTTCATTAAACATGACTAGCCTTTGCCATCTCCTTAAATTTGTTGATGGCAAGAAGCCTAAGCTAACATGGATGGGTAATAGAGATGATTTGGGGAAATATCTAAGTTATATCTTCGATGATTCAACATCTAACGAAAATGATCTCCTATGGTCGGAAGACTCCAAACATAACATGTTTTCTTGTCGAATAAATAGCCTGGTTTTCAAGTTTTACACTACTACAAACACCTTGTGTATACAGGGTCAAGGAGAGATTGAAGCCAAGCGTAAGCTTCTTGACGTCGTGGGCAAAGAGAATTACGCAGTTGACTTAACATCAGATTCCCAAAGTGAAATGTCTACCCAACATGGTGGAGAAAATATATTGCCAAGCGGAGAAACGACTGATCATATATCGCTTCTCATGTCGTCGAGCAAACCAAACTATTCAAGCTCGAACGAAATGGAAACCCTGCTTGCTGAAGTCTACACGATTAAAACAGATCTTAATCATCTAAAAAGTTCATTAAAAGCTATGGAGAATCAGATCAATCAACCGAAGGAAAATATGCAAATGAACAACGCCTTGTTTGACGAAAATAAGTCCTTGAAGACTGAGGTTGCGACATTAAAGATGGAAAAGCAAGGCCTAGTCACGGCTTTGTCTCTGATTAACTATGAATTAGTTGAAGCGAAACGTGTATCTGGAAATACTGGTCCCTGCTCGACAAGCCATGGTGGAAGTCCTGATGAACCTTTACCGAAAATTAAAAAGATGTCAGAAAATGAGCAAAAGTATAAATCTCGCTCTATATTTATTCTCGGCGATTCAATAATCAAGAATCTCAACGGCTCTAAAATGTCAAAAAATGATCATGTCCAAGTTAAATGTTATTCAGGTTCAACCACGAGTGACATGCAACATTACATGAGACCATGCATAACCAAGTGCCCCGATGAGATTGTTCTCCACATTGGTACTAATGATATCACGCCATCTACTGAGCAATCGGAATTGGCAACCAAGATAATTTCTCTTGGTTTAGAAATCAAAGATTGATCAAAGAAGACCAAAGTTACGATATCCTCACTGGTCCAACGAACCGACAACAAGAAACTAAACAAGAAAGTCTCTGAAGTGAACAAGTATTTAGAATCTCTAATTAATGATTATGACTGGGACTTTATTAACCACTCAAACTTAAATCATGAATGCTTTGACAATCATGACATTCATCTGAACGCTATCGCAACCAAGAAATTTGCTTCTAATATTATTAGCCATTTTCGTTCCAACAAAGTTACTACATGACATTCTGGAGAGACGGTAAGCCTTCATAAGCCTTTCAATAACACGCCTATTGCGCATAATATTAATTTAGACGAATCCTTGAGATCTATCAGGGGGTTCAAAGTTGCATCGATTAACATTGCATCGTTGGTCAAACATATTGATCAATTGAGAACTGTAATGTTTAATCAACCTTTAGATGTTCTCGCTATAAACGAAACGAGACTTGACGATTCAATCATGAATTCTGCTGTCTCGATCTGTGGATATTATATAATAAGGAAAGATCGCAACCGTTCAGGGGGAGGTGTTTGTATATACATTCGTAACTCCATCCAATATAAGGTTCGCGATGATTTATCAACAATTTCTATCGAAGCAATTTGCCTCGATATTTTTAAAACTAATAGTAAACCTTTTACTATTATTGCATGCTATATACCTCCAAAGTCAGATCAGAACATTTTTTTCCAAGCTCTTGAATCTATAGTGTCAATTCTTGATTATGAAAATAAAGAAATCATTTTACTTGGTGATTTAAATTGTAATTATAATAGCTCTAAACATGAACCTCACATCAATGCCTTGAGAGCGATTGAAGAGATCTATCAGTTTCATCAGCTTATTAAGGAATCAACCCGTATAACAGATAAGTCTGATACTATGATTGATCTAATATTTACTAATGACTTGTCTAAAATTGTATCATCTGGCCTCGTAAATCTTGGAATAAGCGACCACTGCCTAATCTATATGGTTAGGAAAGTTTCTATTCCTACTTATTCTAAGCAAAAAGTTACGCAATTTCGATCCTACAAGCATTTCAACTCTAACCACTTTAAAGTCGATCTTCAGAATATCCCTTGGGATATATTAAACAATTACGAAAACCCTGACCTAATGTGGAGCTATTGGAAAAAGATGTTCATATCAGTAGCTGACAAACATGCGCCTGTTAAAAGGAAAAGAGTGAGGGCTCGTAGATCTCCTTGGATGACTGTCTCTATTAGGACGAAAATGATCATACGAGATCGGCTGAAACGAGAGCATGCTTCATCTAAGGACCCAATTTTATGGGCAAAATATAAAAGTGCTAGAAATGATGTAAATTCTATGATAAAGAAATCCAAAATTAATTTCTATTCTAGTCAATTTGAAACGCATTCCAAGGATCCATCTAAAACATGGAAGGTTATAAATGAACTTCTTTCACGAAAAACACAGTCGTGTTCTGAAATTAATGAATTACTGATTAATGATAAACCTATTACTAATCCTTCAGATATCTCTGAAACTTTCAACGATCATTTTATAAATGTTGGACCTAATTTGGCTGCTAACTTAACGAACCCACAGGAAAATACTAATTTTCGCTCGTTCCTGAACCATGATCATGACACAGCTAATTCTAGTTTTAGGTTTACTAAAGTGAGTACGTCCGATGTGTCCAATATCATTACAAAATTTTCAGTCAAAAAAGCTGCTGGTCTAGATGGTATTCCCATGAGACTATTAAAAGAAGCTGCTCCCGTCATAGCTAGCTCGCTATGTGTCATTTTCAACAAATCCTTAGAAACTGGGATATTTCCATCTGATTGGAAATGCTCAAAAGTTTATCCGATTTATAAATCTGACAAAAAAGTTGATCCAAATAATTATAGACCGATCTCGGTTATAAACGTAGTGGCTAAGATATTTGAAAGAGCTGTATATAAGCAATTATATGCTTACTTCAAATCTCATAACCTATTTAACAAATACCAATCAGGGTTTAGAAGTAACCATTCTACAGCCACTGCGATGCTTGATGCTACAAACGAATGGTATTCCAATTTGGACGAAGATCTTTTAACCGCAGTTATATTTTTTGATCTTAGGAAAGCGTTTGATACGGTCAATCATGATATTTTAATTGAGAAATTAAAATGTCATGGTATTTCCGACATTTAATTAAAATTCTTTCAATCATATCTTACCGAACGTCAACAACAATGTTATGTTAATGGAATGTTGTCAGATCCTCAAACTGTGACCTGCGGAGTTCCCCAGAGGACAGTTTTGGGACCGTTGCTGTTCCTGATATATATCAACGATTTGCCATTGTCTTTGTTTAATTCTAAACCAAGAATGTTTGCCGATGATACAAATCTTACGTTTAAGGCAGAGACCGTTTGTGAATTGGAGCATCAGGCAAACCGTGACTTGGAAAATATCAATCAGTGGTTAATTGCCAATAAACTTCATATTAATTTAACCAAAACTGAATATATGATTATCGCCTCTAATAATAGGCTATCTAATATTATACAATATCCAAAATTATATTTGGGCAATCGGTTGATCCGTCGGGTGTCAAATGCTAAATCATTAGGACTACATATTGATGAAAAACTTTCTTGGACCAAACACATTGATGTAATATCTAAAAAAATCTCAAGCGCCATCGGTGGTTTGAGACGAATTCGTCAATTTGTTCCATCTAAAGATCTCTTAATACTGATTTATAATTCCTTAATTCAATCTCACTTTGACTATTGTGATGTTGTGTGTAATAGCGGACTAAATCAAGAATTATCTAATCGTCTGCAAAAGTTACAAAATAGAGCAGCTCGAGTTATTAGTCCAGCCAATTATGAAATAAGGTCATCTGAAATATTAAGGAACCTTAATTGGAAAGACTTATTAACTCGACGTATCTATAATTCAGCAATTATGATGTATAAAATTTACTATGGCGAATCAACTGATCATCTAAATGAAATTTATTCAAAACGTTCAGAAGTAAATAATTATCAATTGCGAAATAGTGAAGTTGATGTCTTAACCCCTAAACCACGCAGTAATTTCCTGAAAAAAAGTTTTCTATATAACGGTGGTTTTGTTTGGAATTCTATTCCAAAAGATATCAGACTGTCAACTTCACTAAATTATTTTAAATCAAGGTTGAAGGCTTATAAATCTCTTGACATTATCTCTCCAGAGTAGCTTAAACATTTGTAAATATTGTATATATATTAATTACGACGGCTTTCTTGTAAAACAATTTTTTGAAATTGTAGAAATTCCGTGCTTAAATAAATTTTTCTCTCTCTATCTATCTCTATCTATCTCTCTCTCTCTCTCTATCTATCTCTCTATCTCTCTCTCTCTATCTCTCTCTCCATAGTCAATAGAGAAGAAGGTTAGGAAACTCGATGGAAATACAATATAACTCATTATTTATGTTGGTTTACGTTTATGCAAAAATATGGTCGGTTCCTCGTCACGTGCGTATTGTTTTTTCGCCAAATCAACCAATAGCAATGTTTTAAATTAACCATTGTGTAATATCACGGATGGCTAATTAAACCAAAAAATTTCTATTGGTTGGTTGGGCGAAAATACAATACACATGTGACGCTGAACCGACCATTTTTTGCATAAAGCTGGACAAAAACATAGATAATGAGTGCTATTGTATTTCCATCCAGTATCCTAACCTTCTTTTCTATTGACTATGCTCTCTCTATCTCTCTCTCTCTCTATCTCTCTATCTCTCTATCTATCTATCTCTCTATCTATCTCTCTATCTATCTCTCTATCTATCTCTCTATCTATCTATCTCTCTATCTATCTCTCTATCTATCTCTCTATCTATCTCTCTATCTATCTCTCTCTCTATCTCTCTCTCTATCTATCTATCTATCTATCTATCTATCTATCTATCTATCTATCTATCTATCTCTCTATCTATCTCTCTATCTATCTCTCTATCTATCTCTCTATCTATCTCTCTATCTATCTCTCTATCTCTCTATCTCTATATCTCTATATCTCTATATCTCTATCTCTATATCTCTATATCTCTATATCTCTATCTATCTCTATCTATCTATCTCTATCTATCTATCTATCTATCTATCTATCTATCTATCTATCTATCTATCTATCTATCTATCTATCTATCTATCTATCTATCTATCTATCTATCTATCTATCTATCTATCTATCTCTATCTATCTATCTATCTATCTCTATCTATCTATCTATCTATCTCTATCTATCTATCTCTATCTATCTATCTATCTATCTCTATCTATCTCTATCTCTATCTATCTCTATCTATCTATCTCTCTCTATCTATCTATCTCTCTCTATCTCTCTCTATCTCTCTCTATCTCTATCTCTCTATCTCTATCTATCTCTCTATCTCTCTATCTCTATCTATCTCTCTATCTCTCTATCTCTATCTATCTCTATCTATCTATCTCTATCTATCTCTATCTATCTCTATCTATCTCTATCTATCTCTATCTATCTCTATCTCTATCTATCTCTATCTATCTCTATCTATCTCTATCTATCTCTATCTATATATCTATCTATATATCTATCTATATATCTATCTCTATCTATCTATCTATATATCTATATCTCTATATCTCTATATCTCTTTATCTCTATATCTCTATATATCTATATCTCTATATCTCTATATCTATCTGAATATATATATATATATAAATATATATATAAATAACAAGTTCGAAAACATATATGAGTAGAGTGCTCGATACCGAGGTAGAGCGGAATAGTAAGACAAAAAGACAAACTTGAGTTACTTCATTTGAAGATCTGTTTCGTACCACACTCATCAGGTGATTTTCGCGTGTGATGTTAATGCCTGCGAAACTTGAATATATTACACGAGTGACGTCATTACGATAATATGCGGTTTAGGTTTACAGAGTTATGAATAATTAAAAAATTGAAAAAATTGAAATCTGGTAGGTTATTTGTTACATAGCAAGTGTTTTTTTCTGTGTCTACATGTCCATATAAGTTCGTTTCTAGTGTTCAGTGAGCATAGTTCTGGATGGCAAATTATAATGTATTTTTCATAAAGGCATAGGTTGCATCTTTCCTTGAAAGACATAATATTAATCCAACCCAAGTTAGGGTTTTCCCCAGTAAAAGAAAAGGAACTCAGTCAGCAAAGATTAATATGCTGTTTGCCAAGATGTTTTGAAGAGTGGTTTTTGGCCAGAATTCGTAGTCTAAGCCATGGATTACCAAAGGTGAAATGGAAAGAAGGGCAACAGAGAAGGTGCATGCTTCTAAGAGACATTCTACTCTGGTATAATGGTTGAATCCAATGGAAAAGTGAAAGTTCTAAAACTACATAATAACAAAATGATGGCTTCCACAAAGTTAAGATTATCCACTCTAAACATAGGGGGTATATGGTCTAATATTTTTCATTTGCAGAATTGCCTTCAAAATTCAGACATCTGTGTGGTCCAGGAACATTGGCTTTTTCCTGATTCCTTAGATTTTTTATCTTCCATAAATTCTGATTTTACTGGTTGGGGTCATTCAAGTGCGGAGCTAAATCTTGACTCAATTTGGCGAAGAGGAAAAGGAGTGGTAGGAATACTCTGGAGAAAAAGCTTGGATCCTAGCATCACAAAAATGGAACACCTTGGCGATGATCGAATTATGGTTCTCCATCTTAAATCGGTTGGTGAACACAGTATTTTTATTATTAACGTTTATCTACCTCCATCCAACGCTGCTGTTCATTTGTATAGAGCATGTAGATATCATACATCAGTTATATAATAAAGGGACGTTGGTCATTCTTGGCGATTTTAATGCACATATTAGCAATTTTGGCGGTCCTAGAAGCTTTCATTCGATTAATGAGAGGGGGACGGAGCTTATTACACTTATACAGACGGACAATCTAAAGTCTGTGAACAGCCAGCTCTTCTGTACAGGTCCAATTGAAACTTTTTTTGCACATAATGGACTAATTACTACTACTACCGATCATATATTAACGAAAGCAGACGACTTGCACTTGGTAACTGATTGTTATGTCCAGAGAGAAAGCTGTGTTAACCTTTCATTTCATCTACCAATCTTTTGTTCCCTGAATGTCGAGTCCTTCCTTTATACTCCATCGAACACGCCTGAACCCTGTGATAGAAAAATACATGCCAAATATCAGAAGTGTTTGAAGAAAAAGTTAGAATCAAGAATGGAACATAATATAGGTAGTGTAAATGAATTGGAATTATCAATTATGCAATTTAACGAGATTCTTATTTCCTCTGCGAAAGAGTCTATCCCAAAAGCGAAGAGCAAACCATATTTGAAACCTTACTGGAATACAGACTTTAAACAACTACATTATGAGGTTAGGAAATCCTGGAGAGAATGGATTAGGAGGGAAACCGAGGAATCAAGATGATAGACTGTTTCGGAATTATAAAGAGGCCAAGAGGAAATTTAGGAAAAAACTCCGTACAAAGGCCCTGGAGCACGAGCTAAAGGTTAACAGTGATCTCCAACAGACTTAAGAAATTAACAGGAGTGAGTTTCACAGGTCTATTTCAAAGCAACGCAAAACTAAGAATAGTTGTGGCAACATATTAAAGATTGGAGAAAGTTTAATTACTGATAAGGCAGAAGTCTTAGAGATTTGGCGTAGTCACTATGAAGTATTATTTACTCCACAAAGGAATGAAAGATTCGATGAAAAATTTAAGTTATTTGTTGAGGAAAAAGTACAGGAATACTCTCTGAAAAGTTACGATTTTCATGATGATCCTTTGGAACCACCTTCCAACTTAGTGAAGTAAAGGCAATATGTCTACAGCTTCCAAATGGAAAAGCTGGTGGTATAGACGGTGTGCAGTACGAACATTTGAAATACGCAGGTGACCTCTGCCTAACATTCCTAACAAAGATCCTTAATGCTATTAGAGAGTTTGAAGATTTACCTGAATCTACAACTGTTGGGGTAATAATATCGCTGTTTAAAGGGAAGAAGAGAGGTAAATTTGACAAAGATAACTATCGTGGCATTACGTTATTAAATGTCATTGGAAAAATATTAGAACGATTAGTCCTAAATCGAAATATGCACGTGTTTAATAAATGAGGTGTTCCGAATAGTCTGCAGTTTGCGTATCAAAAGGTAACAGTTGTGCTTTTGGAAGTTTTGTGCTACAAGAAACAATCAATCAATTCGTGGAAGATGGTAGCACTGTATACACCTGCTTTTTGGATTCCTCTAAATCGTTCGACACAGTATGGATAGATGGACTTTTCTTTAAACTCTTTGAATTGGGCGTGAAAGGTAAAACGTGGAGATTGCTGAGGAACTGGTACAAAAAAATGTCATGTCGTGTGCTGCTGGATGGTCTCATTTCTGATTTATTTCCAATAAAGCAAGGAATTAGACAAGGTGGAGTTTTATCACCATGGCTTTTCATGTGTTTCAACAACGATGTAACAGAAACTATGGACAATACCAAGTGTGGTGTGAAACTTGACCCCTTGATGCGTATCAGCAATGTCATTATCGCTGATGATATAACATTAATTTCTCCCCGAGTATATGGACTGCAAAACATGACAACTG
The DNA here is from genome assembly GCA_035772405.1 of Chrysogorgia sp. JL179-B06. Lineage (NCBI taxonomy): Eukaryota > Metazoa > Cnidaria > Anthozoa > Scleralcyonacea > Chrysogorgiidae > Chrysogorgia > Chrysogorgia sp. JL179-B06. The sequence continues at coordinate 133,738 of JAYKKM010000502.1, read as the reverse complement.
CTATGGAAGAATACAGTAACAAGTGGCGTTTTCTTTTTAATATTTCGAAAACAGCAGTTATGACATTTGGGGAATCATCTATTGTCAATTCCAGAAACAAACTGACACGTACCTGGTACTTGTACAATCAGCCAATTGAAGAAAAAAAGTTTTGTGAACATGCTGGTATAATACTTTGCTGTGATTTTTCGAGTAGTCATCGAACGTTCGAGGCAGTTAAAAAAGGTAAAGAAGTCGTTTCATCATTGATGAGTGTAGGAATTAGACCAGGGGGCTTAAACCCCATATGTGGAGCTGATGTCTGGAAAAGCATTGGCTTAGCTAAAATGCTTTATGGTTCTCAGCTATGGTGGAACATTACGAAAACGGATTTAGAAATGTTGGAAACGGCTAATCGATTTGCGGCAAAGAGAGCGCAGGGACTCTGTTTAACAACCAGATCAGAAGCAGTGACTGGCAATTTAGGGTTGTGGACTATGGAGGGATACATTGACAAATGCAAACTGTTCTTCCTACAGAAACTTGTCGTATCATCCCCTGATTCTATTCACAAGAATATTTTTATCCAACGACTATTCCGATTCCTAAACAGAATGTTGAGTGTTGACCGATAGGAAAGGATATATTTCCAATATTTGCCAGGTCCTTCAGAAATACAGCCTTGAGGATTATCTTAAAATTTACATCGAAAGTGGACATTTCCCGTTAGAACAGTGCTGGAAAAATATTGTCAGGGCAGCAATTCATTCTCATCAAAGTGAAATATGGCGCAGGGGAATTGAACAAAAGCTTGAACTGGAAAACTATGGTTTTATACATAATGAATTAAAACCCCTGGAATTATGGTGTGTTGCAATGAGAAATCCAGTCTTTCTCAAAGCAATAGCAAATGCTGTCAATATAGTGTCGGGAAATGTTCCATCTGCAGTTATGTCGAAAGTGTCGTGTCGAGAAACAGATTTTACTTGTAACATTTGTAACAAAAATTTTGTTGATATATCTTACCATTTTGTAATGGATTGTGCTGCAACAATGACTGAACGAGAAAAACTTTGGGACCGTTTACAAGACAGATTGCCTACAAGTATATGTGCGCAGCTATTTAATGCAGATGACAAAACAATTTACCGTACTTTTTTTACCGGTAAACTTATAAACAGGTGTAAGCAGAGATCTGCAGACATTACTGATACATTGTTACTTACAGTTTCCCAGAGTTTACTGTAAATTTTTAATAAGGTGGCTAGTCAATGATCGCCGTCATATCTTCTTAATATTTCTATTTTAACTGTATATATATATATATAACTATTTATAATTTACTCATTTGTTTAATGTATCTAAATACCCGACCTGGGGTTTGTACGGGACTCTTTATTAGTGGAGGAAATAAAGTATGTCTGTCTGTCTGTCTGTCTGTCTGTCTCTGTCTGTCTGTCTGTCTATCTTAATTCTGAAATTAAAACTATGTTAGACAAGGATATTGAATGTTTGACGGAATGGCTTTGTGCTAATAAACTCACATTGAATGTTATTAAAACTGAATACATGTTGATTGGCTATTGGCAAAGGATATCCAGTCTAACTGACAGTCTAAGTCTTTCTATTAGTGGCATAGCCTTAAAACAGACTCGTGCTTTAAAATTTTTAGGACTTACAATTGATGATAATTTGACTTACAAAAATCACATTGAAAATATCATAAAGAAAGTTAAAAGCAATTTAAGTATTGAGGAAAGCAAAGCCATTCCTTAACCAGCAGCTTCTGAAAAGTATTTACTATTCAATTATTGAACCCCACTTTACTTATTGTTCTGTTGTGTGGGATAGTATTGATAAAACGCTTGCAGACAAACTTCAGAAGCTACAAAACCGAGCAGCCTGTATCATCACATGTTTTCTGACTTAAAATGGTCAACTCTAGATCATAAAAGAAAGTGCCAGAAATATATAATGATGCATAAAATTGTTAATGGCCAAGCTCCATCCTATTTAAATGAAATATCTGAAAAACAGATTGGTTCAACTGTTTATGACCTCAGAACATCAAACAATATCCAAATATCAAAAGTTAGAACTAAAAGCTATTATGATAGCTTTGGTGTGTCCGGACCTATTATGTGGAATTCTTTACCCAACTCATTAAAAAATGAAAAAAATCTTTCAAATTTTAAGAAAGAAATTCGGAACCATAACTTTTGCATTGACAACATTAATATCTAGTTTTAGCATATACCAAAACAGTGAATAGTGCTTTTCGCGCAATCTGATTGGTTGCTCTAGCTCGGGATATCCTGCACTATTCACTGTTTCGCAAAACATGATGGTGTCATTCTCTTGAACGATTTGCTTTTTACATAATGCAAGAAATTGGTAAAAGCAGACAGGTAGAAAACAATTACTGTATGTAGGAACATTATTTTAGGTAATATTTATGAAAAACAAGTTTCAAAGAGAGAATAGAAAGTGCTACGAAAACAAACTTGATTCAACGAACTGACTGTTGCATGTCAGTTTTCGTTCAAATATTTTGAAAGAAAAGTGTTCTCCGTAGTTCATATATCGATAAATTGCCTTTATATAGTTTGAGACAATTTGAATTGCCTTTCATATAGAATTTAATAACATTTACAAACATTAAAAATAATTTCGGTTACAACAAAACCAAGCAAAACATAAATAATTAGTACGGTTTCAGCCATAAAGATTACCGCGATACACTGCCCAAGAAACTGGCGAGTAATGAACTGAATACTAAACAAATGACCTGGAAAACATACTACCGATTTTATAACAGTAAACACACACAGAAATATTTATAAATTAAAGGAAATTCAACGACTAAACACATGAAACATTGTCATTGCACCGACCGAAATAAAAACGCTTTGAAAAGAACAATTATTGTCGCTTACTCACCCAGAGTTCATTAGTTATCCTTTGTCCTCCGGTTTTCCCATGTACAGTATTAAAATATTTCCTTTGAGTTAAAATCCAGTGGTCTTTTGCCTTACTTTGATCCAACTTCGAAAGGTTTTAAAAACGACCGGCAGTGCTGTCAGCTTGTCAAAACTGATAAACAACTCCAAATATGGACAGGCAAACTCCAAATATGGAAAGCCATATGGAAAGGGCATTTTTTGCCTTGCGTTTCGCACCAATTCCTGGCTAAATTATAATGAAACTAACCGAAATTTACTTATTTTTTATCAATTTGTTTTGGTATATGCAAAAACAATTATTCACCTCAGTGTCAGTGAATAGTGGTGTTGGATATTTACCTCGACGCTTCGCGTCTCGGTAAATATCCACCACTATTCACTTCCACTTCGGTGAATAATTGTTAAATATCCTTTGTACATATTGTAAATATCTTTATCTTTAAAAACAAAAATCCTAAAAAATCTTGTAAATATATTTAGTTATCAATAACACGGCTTCTAGGTAGACCAGAGCTAGGAATTCTTGTAATTTTTATTTCTGATAGAACTACCGTGTTTAAATAAATTTTGTCTGTCTGTCTGTATATTAGCTATCGATTGACCAGGTGGGAATCGTATTTGACAAAAGCCATGCCATCCTAAGTAAAACAATCATAATATATATTATATAATATTTATATAATTTTCTTTTATTCTCTGAAGATGTTGTGATAACAACAAAACATTATAACTTTAAATATATAAATATTATGATTTAACTTGTGTTTTACTCATTATAATGGCTTTTGTCAAAATATATGCTGGGTCACTGTAATTGGGCCTGTTTAACCTTCCACCAAGATTATATGTAAGGTTGAACTGTTTAACCTTCCTTACTACTCTTTTGCTCCACCAAGATGATATTGAATTAATTAACCTACCTGACTACCACTGTATTTTGTTGCTCCACCAATATGATTTTGAACTACACTGTACTGTAATTAACATATTCCTTTCTACTATTTTGCTGCTCCACCAAGATGATGTTGAACTGTTTAACCTTCCTGACTAATGTTTTGTTGCTCCACCAAGATGATATTGAACTGTTTAACTATTTCAACCACTATTTTGCTGCTCCACCAAGATGATTTTGAACTAATTAAGCTTCTCATCTTAACCACCATTTTTGCTGAACTTTTTGAACCCTTTAACCTTCCTATCTACTATTTTGCTGTTCCACCAAGATGATATTGAACAATCTAACCTTCTTAACCACCATTTTGGTGCTAAACAAAGAGGAATTTTTGAACTGTTTTTCATTCCTATTTTGCTGAACCATAGTTTTAATACAATAATTGAGTTTCCAGTCCATTCTTGAATTTTGAAGCAATGTAGCATCTTGGCAGGTGGGTACCTTACAAGTTAGTTTTACTACACGTGTCTTGAATAAAGAAAATAATTTGTAAAATATCCATCTTGTTCAAACCCTGTTTTATGTTACTTCAAGTGGAAAGTACAGTACAGCGATGAGTGAGTTTATTTATCTTTGAGATGTATGCAGGTGTAAGCTACAGTACACTAGTTAGTTAATTAATTAATTCTTCAGTATTATGTATTTATTTCATAAACTGCTTGATAGTACTACTGGATATAAGTATGTTACATATTTACAATACCTATAGTACTATGTTCATCTTGTTTTACAAAACGAACTACATCAAATAAATAAATGTTGGTGGATTTTCAGCAAAAAAATATTTTCTTGTAGTAGAGACTAAGGAACAGAGAATGTGATTTCACTGTTTTTGAAGTATATATGCAGAAAATTCGAGCTTCGTTACAAGCTTGAACAAAATATTGGACTTTCGTTCAAGCAAAATGAGGTGCAAAAGGCAATTATTTTTGTGAAAGGCACAGCATTTTTTCAGTTTTTTCTTCTGAAAAGTGTTCTCCAAATGCAGGAAATAGCGTTTCAGAGGTTCTAGTATTTCAAATTTTCCGGGGGGGATGCCCCCGTACCCCCTGGAAATTTACACTTCCCAGATGAGCTACGGTCAGATTTTGGGCTAGATCCGCCCCTGATATGATGTTATTTAATACCTTCATGTTTGAATTCAAACCTTGCACAGTGATTGGCTCATTTGATAGAAGAGCAAGTTTAAAATATTCATTAGCCAGTGACCATTCAGGATTACTTTTAGGTAGTTTAATTAATGCCTTTTTTAAGGCTTGGAATATTTTCTGCGTTAACTGTAGGTGCCGTGTTCACGTGATCATTTTCAGTGATATCGACGGAGTTATCAGCAGCTTGTTCTTCTAGGTCAGCACAAAGTTAACGGTTTAATCCATGTGTAACTCTACAACTGCATTGATGCATCTTTAGACCACGCGCACCTTTACATTTTTACCACAGCAACACTTTATTACGTTACGGCTTCAGATAACAACATTGGGAGCAATCATGGCGGGGGCTTCCCTTGCTGTATTTTCAGCAGAATGATCTTCTCTGCATGATGAACTCATGGTTTACATCGCCATGAATGTCGGCCAAGCGTAACGAAATCTTTTCCACAGAACGAACAAGCGACGCATATCAATAACATAAGTATAAAACTTGAGCGAATAATGATTGTAATCTTTAACGATGTTAATCCATAAAATTATTTGTGATTCAAGTAATAATTTTCGATAAAACTTTAGACACGTACGGAGCACGTCTGAGCTTGGCTAATAATAATAATAATGTGAATAATAATAATCCCTTTAGCTATTTAGTGGATGCCTAACCTTCTGAAATATGAGAAAAATAAAAAGAAAGGTAGAAACTCGGTTCTGCTGGATGGAACAATGGAGAGCAGCATGAAAAAGCCATGATAGTATTGAGTTCAGCTGGGTGTTTACCAAACATATGGGACATATATGGCCCAAATATGGAAACAATATGGGTTGAACTATGGCCTATTCATGGTGGTAAATATGATTTTGCTATGGGCTTCTACTCTCCATATCAGAACCATATATATGGAAAATGTTGGAAATTGGCAAAAATCGATAGAATTCTCATTCCTTATGGGAATTATATGGAGTTTCATAGTATTGCCATATATTCAGTACTTTTTCTGCAAACTATGGAAAAGGATATGGTTTTGCTATGGGCTTCGACCTCCCATATCAAATCCATATATATGGAAAATGTAGGAAATTGGCAATAGAATTCCCATATTACCTATGGAAATTGCATGGCATTTATTCAAATTATTACTGCAGTACTTTTTCTGCAAAATATGGGAATTCTGTATGAGCTATTTTCATTAGATCTGTTACCCATAGAAAAACCATTTGTTGTAGGATACTTTATGGTGTTTAAATTGAATTTATCAAATACCTACATGCGTGGCTCTCATACAATTGCAAGAAATCAACAAATTATCAGCCAATCACAATTGTTAAAAAATAATACAAACCTATTTTCATAACATAGCAAACACATGTTTTGATTTCTTAAAATATATAAATTATTATTAAATTAAGGAAAAGATCCCTTTCAACTGTAAATGATAAATAGCTTAATATAAATAAATAATCTAAAAGTTTTACATGCATCACGAAATATGACATACTGCTGACTATATTATTATTGTACATGGTTTGTATAGTCTGTGTCATGTGATCGAAAGTTGATGCATGTCAAAATATAAGTTTGGTTAAATCAGTGAAATGTGATTATAGGGTTGAATAGTACTTCAGCCTTTAATTTGAATAGAAACTGAACTTATAGTTGGTGCCTTGTGTCACGTCTTACTTGACACAATACAAACAACAATCAAAATTTGGTACACAACAGTCATGTGAATCAGCAGTTAGAAATACCTGTATACTTAATAATATACATAATATACTTGATGTTTATAGTTGGTGCCTTGTGTCACGTCTTACTTGACACAATACAAACAACAATCAAAATTTGGTACACAACAGTCATGTGAATCAGCAGTTAGAAATACCTGTATACTTAATAATATACATAATATACTTGATGTTTAATGTTTTAAGCTGTACCACTAGAGTTCGCCATAACCTTTAAAGCACAAATTATTTGGGGCCATCTTGCCTCTACACATTTCATGTTGCCTTTTTGGACAGCTTGGAGTTGGGTTGTCGTTGCTGAACTTTGAGCGTAATTTCCCTAAAAGTGAATTTACATTTTTCGAAACAGTCTGCATTTTGACTATAAACAAGTATAAAGCAGTACATTAAACAGATTTATGCTTATCAAACTCAGGGATATGTGTTATCTATGTAACATTAGTTATACAAAATATTGTTGTAATTAACCAACCGGCCACAGAAACAATAAAAAGACATCTTTTCACTTGTACCAATAAGTGCTTGTATTATGAGTGGGTCGAGGGCTGGACAACTGCCAGCATTCCTCTCACTTCCCATGGCACAAGAATCTGCCAGTGTGTCCTTAGAAAAAATGTCCACAGCAGCAATTAAATAACCTGACCAACTCGTATAGGCTGAGCACCTGATCCCTTAATGTTCCATCTGTAAAATACAAAGGAACAACAGTTAGTATGCAGTACATGTATATACATATATTTAGTAGTAATTAAACTAGAGCACCAAACAGTTGGGTAATCAGAAGGTTACAGTTTCTGCCCTAATCTGGAATTCAGACAGTAAACTAGCTTGAAAACAAATATTTAAAAAGGTTAGTGTGCTGCTGAAATAGCGTGTGAGTTGTTTAACGTTTCGAGCGAAGGAGTTAACAGATAGTAATATGCAATGTGTAGCTCATTTCCCAAGCAGATATGAGAAGGACTGATTTCTCCTTTTGAAATATCATAGGTAGAAGGCACATATCATAGATGGAATGGTGTATTCAGACATTTGATAGACATTCATCATGCTCAAATACTTAGATTTCTTAATTGAAGCATGTTATGGAAAAAAGTTAAATTGAACTATTAATGTTGAACTTTGTAATAACCTTCGAGAATAAGTTCAAGATTTTGAGAACAAATAATATCGAAGACATTTTTTAAGGATATTAAATATAAAAAATAGACTTTATAAAATACTTATGGAAATTATTTACTTATTTAATTTTTTCATGACTGACTTTTAGATATTGCAGTTATTGACCATAGGGGGCCAGGGGAGCTGTTTTAGATGGCAAGGGTTAAAAACTAACACTTAATTGTAACTGTCAGTCTCACACAATTTGAAAGTTCTTAAACATTATAAAGTTGTTGTTACCAGGTTGGTATGAAAAACCTATAAGACTGACTTGTTAACTCAACCCATATCAATCCCATATTATGCTGAGCAAAGCTTTATGATTCTTCAGTTTATGAAAATTCGATATATTATCCATATAAAGTAAAAGAAAATAAATGTGCAAACCATTGAAAACCTATGGGCTTCTCATTCCCATAGCTTTTCCATATTGTGTGTAACATAGACTCACCATCCCATGTATTTTCCATACCTTGAAATTTAGCAAAAAAGTTTACCATAGTAGTCCCATAGGGGTCACATCTATGGGTCACATATGGCCCATTAGGTACCATAGAATTTCCAGTTTTACTTTGATAACCAGGTGGAGAAGGTTAGTGAATTATGGGAGTGGTCGGTTCTGGCATGTTATGGTGATGTTTTCATCTGGATGTACACAATGTATGTCTGTCGTCTGAAAATGGATTTTGTCCTATCGAGCAGGCAGGTTCGATGAAACCAACAAAACTCTGCAGGCAAACAAAAAATCTTTACAGACATTTTCCTCTTGACTTGTGCGGCTTCGTCCTCATCTTGTCTATATCGTTCTCCTGATTTCATTACCAATGTCAACTGCCAGATCGACTCTAGTGCAACTCCAAATAGACCACAACCAGGATTATTGATGTACTGACATAGATTAACGGAAAACAGGAGAGGGTTACAGCCACATGGTTCGTTTGGTTTGTTTGCAGTTCGTCAATGTTTGTCAGTCATCTATATGCATTGGGATCATTAGGATTCACTCCTTCCCCTAATCTTCTGTGAAAGATAATTTCTTTTCCAGCAGGTATTCACCAAAAATGTTCTCTGACAGTGGTTATGAATTCAACCCATACCACTCCTGCTGGATGGAAGTTTCCCCACGTGCATATTCTGAATAGATATCCCAGAGATTAAAAAATATTATTTCTTGATTCGGTTTTCTTGGCATCTCCTTCATGTACCGGCACACGATGGACACAGACTACGTCATAGACACATCAATGTTATTTTCTCAAGATTCAGAAGCTTTACAAGAACAAAAACCCTAACCATAACCCAACCCTGAAATAAAGGAATACTATACCTCGTCTAAATATGTGTTTTTGATCGCGAACAATTTCTTAAATACGTTGTAATATTTTAGGTAATAGTTAATTACCGAGAACAAGGGATGTATGCTTCTATACAGCCCCAAGGATGCGTAGCATCTGAGGGCTGTATATCGCTTACATATTTTTCATGATTGAGGTTTTCTAACAAATTTTGGTCTTTTTTTCCACCTTTTCCACCCGACAAAGATTTTCCTAGTTTTTTCATTTCTTATCTAATTAGTATTCATAGGGTTGTATGCTATATAAATCCTACGGTACATCAAAGAAAATGGCTCTTCGTGTACCGGACACAGAATATTACATCATTGAAATATTTAGTTATACTTTCTCGTTTGAAAAGAAAAACTTCCATAGTTTTCAACAAAAAAGAAAAGTAGACAATAAAACACGAGGCCGTCTTCGAAAAGCTGTACTTGCAAGGAATGCAGAATTGTATAACATTGATCAACGCGCCGAACGCATGTCTGAGCCAGCACTAAAGTGGACAGCAAACATCATCATGCGTGGGGTTAATCTTGCGGACGTGGCCGATATTCTGTGCAATTCTCGATCGTGGTGATAGTGATAGGCTGAAAATTTAAAATCCCCCCCCCCCCCCCTAAAATTCCCTAACAAAAAAAGTCTAGGTCTGTCTATAGGCAACATATAGAATCCTATAGGAAACCTATAGGCAGTATAGCAACACTTGACATGCTGTAGGCTTTTGTGGAACTTTTCCCATAGTTGAGGCGAGTTCTTAACCTTTGCTTTTCTTCTGAGAGACTTTCATTTTTATGGCATGAAGTAGGTCCTTTGTAATATAAGGAGGTGTAAAGGAACGCTTTAGTATGGTGTTAGGTATAAAAGAGTCGACATCAGCGAGGAAGGCAGCTTTCCACTTTAACCAGGCAAGATTCACGTTGTCACTCTCAGTGAGAACTATATCCAGCAAGGGAGTGTTTTGAAGATAATAAGACCATTGAAGTCATGACGATAATGGTACTATAGGGGAGAATATAAACGAAATTTGTGGAAATGACAAGACGGCAAGCGTGAAACCAATTCGATAAAACTTTTTGAAAATGCAGAAAGAAACAATCAGAAACAGTCCATGAAAGGTCACCGTCATGACGAATTAATTAAGAAATTTGCATGTTCTCTATTTTGCCTTATTGGCAAAGCATCATATGAAATGCTGCAAGCAAATCTTGGTGGTGCTTTAGCATCCGTTTCCACTTTACAAAGGAATATTTCCAGTTTAACGAAGATGAAAGAAGGGGAATTCCGTTTTGATGAACTTATTGTTCATCTAAAAAAATGGAATGCTCCAATGGGAGTTCACATCCAACTAGATGACACGAGGATTTTAAGGAGCGTTGAATACGATCATATCATTCTGGTCGCTTTGTCGGATTTTGCTTGCCCATAAAAGACGGACTCCCTGTTGTCAATGCTTTTGTGTTGGAGACGTTTGAACAAATCGAAGAAGTGTACAAGTCGGCAACTATTGTTACCTATGCACACTGTGTTATTGCCAAACCTGTCAGTGCTGTTGCATCATCTTTCGTGCTGTTCACCCTCGGCACTGACTCAAAGTACACACAAATAAATAACAAGGTGGAAAATCATCGAAAGTGAGCTTATGAAACGTGGAGTGAATGTGTATACCAACGGTGCGGATGGCGCAGGACCGTTCCTGAAGGCAATGATGATGGAATGCAAACTGTTTAAAACTGCCACTCGTTCTAATGTACCCGGATGCTGGTCTTTTTATCTGATGCCAAGTTTACGATCGAATGCTTTAAGCGCACAGGACCGAATACATTTACTGGCCAAGCTACGAACTCGTTTGATCATCCCATCGTTCATTATTAGCATTGCAGCAGAGGTTGCATGCAGAGGTCATCTAACGGCAGTTTTGAAAAATTTCCCTAAAGCAAGACAGGCTGACTCATCGAGCAATTGATGATTAGGGCAAACAGAACTACACCAGTATCTGGGACGGTGGTTTATCTAAAGTTTATGCATGATATAAGAGATTCGTTTTTTAATAAGTCGCTGTCACCATTACAAAGGATTTATTTGATTTGGAAATCCGTTTACTTCGTTAGAATCTGGAGATCGTGGCTAGCAAAAAACAATCTCTCAGAAGGTGATCACTTCATTACCAACAATGCTTATCTTTGTTTGGAGTTGAATGCTCATATGTTCCTGAATCTCGTTTTTAATGTCATCAGTGGTATATTTCCACGAGATACCTTAAGGATATAAGGATGACCGGATCTCAGTCCTGTGAGCAACTTTTCCGCCCTTACGAAAAAATCCAATTGGAATCAATTGGAATTCCAATTGGAATAATCGTTTCCAATTGGATTCAATTGGAATAACTTTCCAATTGGAATTCTTATTGGAATTCCAATAGGAATTTCTATTGGAATTCCAATAGGAAATTATTCCAATAGGAATTTTAATAATTATAGGAAGAAACATTTATTCAAAAAAATTGCAATTTACTACATCTGAAAAAAATTGTATTTATTCTGACTTGTATAATTTGCAATTGAATGAAACAGAAAATTAAATATTGTGTTTTAATTAGAAGGTGTTGCGTAGTTAAAAATGTGGAATTATAGTAAGAAATCAAAAGGATAGCTATATAGTCTGCCAGTGGTAAGAGTTTTTTGCTGAGCAATGGCTTATATTGTGATACAGTATAGATAATATATTTGTTAGGTTAAATAATTATTACAAATATTATTATGCACATTACAAAATATGTGACTGAATGTACAATGCAACGATTATCCAATAGAAATATCTAGTATTATAAACATTGAAAATATACACAGAAATCCACGCATAAGAGTTTTAGATAAGTTTAAATTTATTTATTTATTTTAAAGATATTTACACTACCATTTAATAACTTAAATTCCCCAGTGAACTCTATATAAAATACCGGAAGAATTACACCTGTACGTAACTCTCTCTTCTCCGCAGAGGTTTTGAAGTTGGTCAGCCTTTTAAATTGTTACTGTATGAAGCTATGCAGTAGATGTATATGGAGGCTGACGTGTAGATCAACCTCAGTCCATTAACAAACAAAACATTACTAATTTTAATGCTAAACAGAGGAGTAATAATTATATTATTTTGCTAATGGGACTGGGGCTGACCTACAACATGTCTGCCTCCATACGGTTTCAAAATTTGGTGTGTAGCTCACTTCCAGTCTTGTATAATGGAGTTCACTGTGTTTCCCAGACACACACATAATTATTTAATATTAATATATTCAAGACCTATATACAATACTATAATAATATATACAATGCTATTACTATATACAGCTACATGCAGTATTCCAAAAATGCCTTCCATGTAAATATGCATATGTTTTACTTTTAGTCACCGTAAAAGCGGCAGGGCAAGGCACACGTAAAAATTCTATTCCCAAGTTTCATTGTTATACACTTCCTGATGCTTGTTGCTGAGGGAAATAGCCCAAACACCCTGGTATCTTGAACAATTTCTTGCACAAAATCACAGTGGACATGGCAGTTTAAGTCCTGGTACAATCTTTGACCAGTGCATTTCATGGCATTGACCAGGACAATATTGTACTTGGTACATCCACAATACTGCAGTTCAGCAACACTGCAATCACATTCTGGTTTGATTACATACAAGCCAGAAATATTTCCATACTTAAAATCTGGATGCTGGACACTAACAGAGAAATTGTGATGTCTAACTGCCCGTTCATAACTCTCACCTGTGTAGAATACATTATAAGCCACAAACCTATCAAACACAGTGGCTGAGCGGTTGCACACAGGTGAACTGGTCAGGCGCATCACAGCTAGAACTTGTGATGCAGTTAATATTACAGGCTTACAATTACCAAACCCAGTGATGTTGTCTTCCAGCACACAAGCATTCTTCTGAGGGATACTTGCACCTGATAACTTCTGGAACATATGGACTACTGCAGGATTGCTGTCATCAGTAAAATAGCGACTGGCAATTGTATGCGACCGCCGAGCCAGCATGAATGTTTCACAGATTTGCCTTGGAACATACTGGGTACCATGAAACATTTTCAGCAACATGTGGTTATTTGCTTCAAACATGAAAGCTGAGGTAGCCCATAATGGACCACAATACCTTACTCCATTTGCCAAATGGGTCAGCTGATGCACATTAAACTTGCATGCAGATAACCCATACAGAACTTCCATTCGCATGACAAATTTCTTTAAGCATGCTTCAGCCAAATCTACCTTGGTCTGGGTTATCCCATCACCCATGAGGCTGTAGACTCCATAAACGAAAAGGAAAAAGTGTTTCAGGTACATGTCTGGAAGAATACCTTTAAGAATTACAAGGGCATAAAACATAAAGGCTCTCCATTCTGACGCTTTCCAAAATTTTCGCTCTTGCAATGAACGGGGAGCTCGTGAAATTTCAGAGGGTGGGGCTATTGACATCAACCTGGCATCAATCTGTTTTATTTGTCTGCCAACATAAAAATCACTGCCATGATTGCTTGAGTCCAGCCATGATGTCGACAGCTGGCGCATAACACCTTGGCAAACCGAGTGCATGTATTCTGGAGTGAAACCTTTCACTGTATCAAATGTTCGAAATCCCTCAATAACCGAAATTCCTTTCACACCCATGACAGCCTCCCCTGTCTCATTAGCTTGAATGGCATACTGTCCTTGCTTCCTGGATGTTCTCAAGACAGGATCACCACGGAAGGGGTAGTAACGGGTTGGTGGGCCATTTTCTCTTTCCACACATTCTCCAGGATGTTCGCACCAATCGCATCCATATTTACCATTAAATTGCTTGCAATTCTTTACTATGGCACGTGCAGGACAATCAGCCGAGCATATCAAAGGGAAGACATTTCGTGTAAATCCCTCAACTTTGTGCACAAAGCCAGTCCTCTCGAGCTCTCTACATTCTTCAACGAAAGGCTTCAAGAATGTATTCATGTCGGGTTTCGTTTTGCCAAACCATAGTCCTGTCATTAAAATGTTCTTCGATCGTAGGTGAGGAGGCAGCTCATTAACCATACATTGGATTGGCCAAATTGAATACGTTGACGATTTAAAAACGGGTACACCATCCGTGTTCCAAGTGAGTGTTATGTCATTTCCTGATAAGTGGTGTTTCTGTACAAGTTGCTTATATAATAATGATGATGTAATATCTGATATCATGATGGTCTGTGTGGTAAGATCACGATTTGTTAAGTAGTTATATAACTTAGTATCATTTAGCAGGTCAACCAGCTGTTGCTTCAGGGGGATGTACAAGAAAAAAGTGCCATTCTTCATGCAGTCATCAGCGATGAATTCCTCCCCACAATCACTGCAGGGTTTTGTTGTCTTCTCTTTTCCCAAATAGGCAGCACAAAAGGGGCAATAAAAATGCACCTAATAATTTTTAAACGAATGCAGGAGTCAGATTTACAGTGTGATTGGAAATCTTGAAGAACCAATATTATCAGTTTATACTGCTAGTTAGTTCACCTGGTTTCCAAGCTAACATAGATGTAAAGGCACTTATCACACAACTCCACTCGCTGCGAGTTTGCATGGACAATCACCAATAAATTCCCCTTGCGCGATGAGTACAATATCAACAATGGCTGCACTAAATCCGATGCTAAATCGTCATCAATTGTTGATAATTATTTGAATTGTACCGTACTGTAGCATTTTTAACTGTTTTATGTCATAATGTTATTGTAATATAAATAATATAATATTGTATTTTAATATACAGGACCCCACTGAAAAGCATGTCAGTGATGTGGGTATCCTGAATAAATATTATAATCTGTTTAATACAGAGCTGCAGGAGAAGACATTTAAAGTACTTAAAATGCTTCTGGATTCAACCAATGTTACTCAATGCTACTGCGAGTGTTCGCAAGCTTGCAAGAGGAGTCGAGTGGAAAATAGCCTTAAAAGTAATATTTAAAAAATTGCACCAAACATACCTCTGATTCAGCTGAATTAAATGTCTTGTAAAACTTGTACTTGGAAGTGGGAAAGATAGATGGGAAATGCAAGTTTAGTAGACCAAGCAAATCTGACAAAGCTTCATCCGTCAAACCATGCCGTAGGACAAATGACAACAATAGCAAAATGCTTTGTGCTTTGGTAATAACTGCTCCCTCGTAAATTGGTTCAGTACCATCTTCAATGTTCAGGCCCTACAAGCAGCACAGTTATTAATATGTATATAAATTTGGGAATTGGACACGCAAATAATTTTATTACTTCAAAATAACATTCAGAACATAAAATTATGTAAATAATGCCTAATTTTACGGCTAAGTCATCATGATCACAAAAATATCTTTTAAATATCTTAAATAAACCATTTGATTTTGAATTTGATCATATCAAATGAATATGCCATTGTCTTGCATTTTAATAATATATTCCTACAAAATTAATAGTGTTTAAATATTTTAGGATTATCTTACCTCATGGTCATCTTCGTCTGACAGATCGTCTGAATCATCACAAATACCATCAGGGTTAAGTGAGTTTCTTTCCTAACAAAATAAATATAATTTTATATTGCTGCCAATACAATTCCAATAAGCCAAGGGTTGTCATGGGGTCAGATGGCTGGTGGACTAACAGACGGACAGTGGCAGATCTAGAAGTAGGTCACATAAATTAGACAGAAATTTAAAATATCTTTATAACAACCCTATCAATTTTGCTGGATACTAACATCCAGAACTTACACATCTATACAATTTTACTCCTCATAGCTAGTTAAATTAGTTTTGTCGTAATGTTTAGAAGTTTGAACAAACTGTTTTGGCATAAAAATTATGCAAAGCATGGTGTCAACGCAATGTCAAGGCATGTTGTCAATTAAAGTAGGTTGATTACCTGCAGGTTATTAACTTCTTGTTGTTCAATGTCTAAACTGCTGTCTTCTTCATGTGAACTTGTATCATGGTCACTATCAACCTAAAGTTAACATATTGTAACAAATAAAGTTATAATTAAAGACCTAGAACATTTAATAAGAATATTATTTCACCAAATGAAAATATTCACCTCATGAAAATATTCTTACCACTGCACTCGTAAACATTCATTATTTGTTTTTATTAACACCAATATACATAGATCATTTTTATTGAATCATTTATATATTTATTTAATCATTAATTATAAAATAAATACATGCATGTATGTATAATGATAAGTTCCATTGCACGGTCAGTGAAATATAATTTTTTATTCAATGTCATGTGATCATAATCAGCCAATTAAATGTTGAGAATTTAATAAGGTGTTCTATAACACAGAGTATAGAATATTCAGTTTCTAATATTATGCACCTATCTACCTGCACCTATCTACCTTTACAAAATGACCCAACACAGGCAATCTCTAAGAACTGTTTATTTTAAACCACAATTTGAATTTTGAATAGCTCCTAAAGACTGGTGCGAGAGCTCAGCATCAACCAATCAAATGACGAGTTTCATCGGAGTTCCCCAGAGCCTCTGTTTCCCCTCCGCAGGACAGGGGGATCACAGGCTCTGGGTACTAGATTGCCAACACAGGATACCACACATGATAGTGAATTTATACTACTACAGTCTACTTAGTCGACCGTAGTCGGAGATTGCCAGTAGGCTCAGTCCCTCGTTCATTGCTACTGCTTAGGATCATCCACTTTGCCAAGTTGGTTTACTGGCCCACCTGGCACCAAGTTTCCTCTTATGAAGGGCTGTCACTCAAACCATAAGCAAAATCTATTTGGATCTTAAATCTGTGGCTATTCGCACTAACACTAGTACAAGCCATGCCAAATAGTATAAACTAAAGTATCATCTTAGCATAAAAAAGTGATAAATCACTGAAGTAGGTTACCCTAGTTAAATATATTTTGATTTGAAATCATTAAGTGAAATATTAATATACCTGAGGCTGAACTAGGTCATCATGTTCTTCAAGACTTTCATTTTGACTGTAATCGCCGCTACTTTCCTAAATGAGTAAATCGATGCAAACAACGAAATTATTTATGGTTAGTATCTTCTGGTTTTAATTATGATAAAATAATATTACTGATATGAAATAATGGACAGACACATACCTCATTGTGTTCAAGATCACTTGTCGATCTTGATTTTGCTTGTATCTCCTCGCCAACTTCTAAAAGCAATTGCTGGTGTTTCCTATACTTGGTTCGTCTTGGAACAGAACTTCCATTCACTATATAGCGCTTGTAAGGTCCTCTGCTTGTACTCATCCTTTATCGGTTTAACATCACGGGTTTATGCATTTAAAAGAGATAATTTGTAAATTTTGAAGAAAGTATTTGACACATCAGACAACAACAGCTGAAAAGTGAAAACAGTGAAAGGCTTTACACTGGTCAGCGGTCATTTGTTATTGTTAATGCGATATGATTGGTTCTTTTCGCGCTATTGGGCAAATTCGATTGGTTGAGATGATAAATCGCAATGACTTGTGGGATTTTGCCAAGTGTTTACCACAGTTGAATGTTGATTTTTGATACACACAAGCACAGTCCCATTGAATCATTGTGCTTCTCTATTTCGAGGATTGTTGTAGAAAAATACTTTAATAGTTATAGTATCAGAAGATTTTAAGGTTTCTATTATTAAACGAAGATGAAGTTTGCCATATTCTTGTTTGATGACACAACATGCGAGGTTGGAGAAACGTCTTGGATTGTCAACGAAGACACGGGCAAATTTACCAACAAGCTTTGGTCGCCATCAACTGAAGTCGTCGTGAAATGGCCAAAAGATTTCGGAAAGATTTCAAGAAAGTTGGGGAAAACGCCAATCAACATAGACGAGATGAGTTCGATTCTGTGTACTGCTACGATTGCGACGTTTAATGGTGAGTATTACTATAGTTTTAATGTAAAAAATGCGAATTGTTGACATATATTCACATTCAATTGATCACAGTATCAAACACGTGGTCAGGACACACAGCCAAGATATGGTAATGAAGATGAATTATTCCATTGAACTTGGCTGTTACTTCATGAAAATATTCACTATCTATGCACATGCCTAAAACATCAGAAATCTTCTAAAGCTTAATATGTTTTATTCAGACAACTATGAAACCATTAAGAAACAGATGGCCAACTATTTGAAAACTGGTGAGACAGAAACACCTACTAGAGGCAGGGGACACAGAGTTCAAAAAAAACCAACTCACTGTGATAATGAATGGGCAAGTTATGAAGAAGATGAGGACTCTTTTGCACCTGAAAAGGTGAGTAATTACATTATATAGTATCCAGCAACAATATTTTACATCCATTTCCTGTACTTATGGGTTCCCCAGGACAGTTTCCCTTTTCAACCCACATTTCTCTCTGACTCACCCGAGTTATATAATCATAATGGTGGTAAAAATAGAAGTGGTAAAAATATAAGGTTGACATGTCATTTAGTTGTTACAGACCAGAAAGTGTTTGTCATCCAATGCTATTTGCAAAATGTCATGTTAGTCTCGTCTATGTTGATTGGCACTTGATTTTGCTACTTGTGCTTGCAATGGGTGTAAAATAACCCTTTAATGGGTGATTAACCCTTTAATGCACAGTGTCTTCCCCATTGACGAGTAAAATTGTCTGGTGTTAGCCAGAGTAAAATACAATTAAGGACATGCTTGGCTTGTGCTATACAAAAGGTTAAAAGAGATAGTCTATTAACCCTTTAGCGCACTATGTCTTCCGTGTCTATTAACCCCCTTTAGCACACTGTCTCTTCCGTATTGCTGAGTAACATCGCCTAGCGCTAACTAAGAGTAAAATACTATTTAAAGACATGATTGTGCTACAAAGGGTTAAGTGATATGTTGGTTCACAATGTTAATTCAATGTTGTAACATCTACAGCCATAAGCTGGCGATTGATTGTCCAGTCGGGAATCATATGCATAATGTCCAGCAAATATAACATGGAAAATAGTCATAAGGATTAACGTTTCATTGCAACATGCAACATCGGAGTGAATATCATGACTGACAACAATCATATGCATGCATATAGATACTATGAGTAAACAAACTTAGATTATTGGTATGGTGGTGATTCAGTTTCATGGTTTATAATGTAAAGTAACATTGATGAATTGCTGCTCATTATTTCTCATTACTATATCTATTATTTTAGTGTAAGCCCAAGAAACGAAAATGTTTGAAACGCAGTGATGCCAGTATGCTAAGTTTGGTTAAAGAAAAATACAGTTTGGACAATGCAATAGTAAGTAACAGTTTTTTTCATTTGAACTTGTTTAGTTACGTATTTTATGTCCTGGGTATGTCATTAAACTGCATCCACCTGCCGCCTTGTATGGAAATGCATCTTCAGGCAAAGGCTAGGGAGAAGGCAACTCTGATTCAAAAATACACCTGCTGCTTTTCAGGTGTCTCTTGAGACAAAGGTTGAGATCAGGAAGGATGTCCAGTCATAAACCCCCTGCCTTATTACGTAGTTCAAATGGCAGGAGGGGGAAAATGGCAGTAAAATGTTTGTTGTTAAACATAGCTGACATGTATAATTATTGTAGGATAATGAAAGTATATTAAAGGTGCCGTCCAGTCCGTTCTGCGCATGTCCACGTTTCTGTTTACATCGTTTGTTTACATTGCGTTATATCAACATTGAACATGAAGTATTGCGGATTTTTTTCCCACGCTTCAGCTTTTCCGCCTAAAAAGCGTGTTATAAGAAGCTATTTGGTTCCTAAATGTCAAACTAACACTCGTGCCTTCGCCACATTTAACGAATACTCGCTTTCGAACTGTCGAAAATCTATTCCGCTAAAGTTTGTTTACATGTGGGGTCCCCAAGAATTTAAATATCACACATGCGCAGAACGGACTGGACTGCACCTTTAATTTTATGATTATTATTGTTATAGGATAATGAAAGTATATTTTTAATTATTATTGTAGGATAATGAAGATTCAGATAAGGGTGATGAGGATCACGAGGTGTCAGAGCTCAGGAGAAAGAACCAAGGGCTGCAAAAAAAATGTCAACGCTTGGAAGGGGAAGTTATTGATCTGAAATAGGAAGTCAGAGATATGCGTGAGATCATGCTCAATATGAAAGGTTATTATTTTAGTTTCCTAGTGATTAATTGTTTCCTAGTGATTGTATAGACCATTAAGTGATTAATCCTTGGAAATATTGCATAATACTCCACTTAATGGCTTATTTTCAACTGTGGACTACTGTAATAACAATTTAGATACCGGTACCATATTAGCCTCCTCTGCAGGCAACATTTTCGTTTTTATGGCATATCAGAGGTGAATTAGGATGAGTGTCCAGCTAGTGCTTTGCGCGCTTGCTTTGCGCTTGTGTTTATATACGGGAGCTTGACCTTTCACAGTATCACAAAAATATAAAAATATCTTACACACACAGAAATAAAGTAATTTATTATAAAAGCAAAAGGTAAATCATATACACTAAATTTTCGTTTACCTGGACAATCAGATTGTTTGTCACATTTTCGAGCAAATACTATGCAAATTTGCTATGCGTTTGTCATCAAATTCATGATATTCCTTTCTTGCATTCCACATATCAAATACATCAGTATCCAATCGCATTCTGGCCATGTGTGATAGACATGATTTATCCGTATATTTTAACAAATAGCCTAACAACGACTGCCCAATGAAATAATACAACCAATGTTAAATCAGGTATGCCGTGTTATAATGAACCGAATATATTTTGTTATTCTGCAGAATCGTCAAAGGTAAATCAAGCCCTAACAGAGCTAACCAAAACGGTCAAACTTCTCCACTCACACCGGCCATTGAAGGGAAGATCATCATCGTCATCATCATCATCATTATCAAGGTCCTCATCACCATCCACACTTGTGAAGACAAACCAGCATTTTAAAGAAACAACAGCAGTTAATGAGGACAACCAGTCTGATGATTCAGACAGTGATATGGTATGTTGGAATAATGCCATTGCAATGCGGAGCAAAGGAAAGCAGTACTAAAATGTATGTATTGTTTTGTCACATATAGGTGGTAATCTATCCAGGTATTTCAGTGTTGAAAGCACAGAAGAAAATGTTGGACATGTGTGGAGATGCCAAGACATACACATACACCCTCATGGAGATAATATGGTCAAGGGAAGTGCTAGCCAGCCACTCTATGACTGGAAAACCTTCCAATGCACACAAAGACAAAGAGCCTAAGCCATGCTTGGACATCGTGAAAGTTAAGGCTTTGTGTGGTAAGTTACAATTCCACATCCAAAATTTGCCTAATTTAACATGTTAATGTATAATTATGATCTAAAATAGAATGAGATATGGTGGTTAACTATTTTCACTCATTCGGCAGTTAACCACCATATCTCATTCTATTTTGTATCGCTATGCAGCACATCGACTTTTTAATTATGTCAACCTTTTCTGTTATGGGAGGACCATTAGCCTTTGTCTCAAGAGACCAACCTGAAAAGCAGCATGTGGATCTTTTAATCAGTGTACATTGCCTTATTTAGCCTTTGCCTGAAGAAGCATTACCCTACAATACAGCAGGTGGATGCAGTTTAATGTCATCCTGACATATGTCATACCCAGGACATATGTTATTGTCATACCCAGAAATCAAACTATACATAATTGAACCACCCTGATTGTACACCAACTAGGCATTCTAAACATATATGCTAACCTCCTATTTATTTATTGCAGCATTGGTAGCAACAAAATTCAAAACTGTCGATGAGCAGAAGGTGAAGAACCTCATTAAATCAAAGTTGCAAAATGTGGAGAAATGTTCAAAACTGAAAAAGGAAATGTCTGCTGAAAAGTGAGAACATAAATAAACAGTCATTATAAACGTTATTATTTATTTACACTGTAATACATAACTTTTTGCTGAGTTAAAGTGCATGTAACCCCAAAAGGGATTTTTGCATATTTGTGACACAGAAATTTAATAATCTTCTAAGTAAAACACTTCATCTTCATGGACTTTTTCACTGTAAAAGTTAATGGATGTGATGTCATGCAAGAAACAAAAGAAAACTAATTTGCAATATACCTTGCATGACAACACATCCGGTAACTTTGATAGTGAAAAAGTCATGAAGATGACATTTCTTACTAAGAAGATATATTACATTTCTTCTCAGATTGTTCCAAATGTCACAAATATGCAAAAATCCCTTTTGGGGTTGGGTGCACTTTAAATGTTTGATAGACTCATATATGTATAATATGTATGTACATAGATAAATTACTTTCAATATCATGTCGCAATAAACATAATTATGATCTCCAGTCTGTAGCCACATATTGTACCGACAGCTACAGTACCTGTAGCTATCATAAACTTTAATTTTACTTAAAGTTTTTTGCTACATGTTTTAAAACTCTTTTTTCATTAATGGTATTTTGCACAGAATTCGAACATACTGGAGGTCATAATATTTAACTGATTCCAAGCTCAATGAATTGCTTAATTAATAAATACTTAATGCACAAATAATTAATCTTGTCATTTGAATCATATATTTGTCCAAGTTGTGTTATATTCCTCATTATGCTATAAACATTTGTTATTAAATCAATTAAATCCTATTGAATTTGTTTGGCTTAATCTTACATTTATAAGGCATGTTAAGTGTTTTTACAAGCAAGAAAACAAAGCATAACTTTTCTGCCTCAAGTTACGATACAATTATTGTGCTTGTTTGAATTTGTGTCACATGCTTTAGTACATACTTTGTTTTCACTTGTACTTGTTCTTATACACTGATGATGCTTACACATTGATGATGCTGAGAGTGAGTACATAGACCGCATATTTTTTAAATTTGGGTACCTTAATTTGAATTCCAATTGGAGTGAATGGGAATTCCAATTGGAGTGAATGGGAATTCCAATTGGAGTGAATGGGAATTCCAATTGGAGTCAATGGGAATTCCAATTGGAGTCAATGGGAATTCCAATTGGAATCAATGGGAATTCCAATTGGAAATTGGGCCAATTTCCAATAGGATCCAATTGGAATTTTAAACAGAATTCCAATAGGATCCAATTGGAACTTCGATTGAAATTCAATTGGTATTCCAATTGGATTTTTTTGTAAGGGCGCATACTGCGTTCCATGACACCCACGTTCTCCACTATTGTAAATTTTACTCTCAAAGACATCCTGGAAAAAATCCATAAGCTTCAATTTCCGCAATCGTCAGAATCTGATGAGACAATTGTGTTTCCACGGGTGAAGCGTTGTCTGTTGCAATTAAAGGAGGAAAGCGAAGCAACTTTTACCATACCTACGATCGATGAGATTACTAAGGAGTTTTGATAGCATAGGATGATGCGACCAAGATTTGTAACTCTTGCGGCATTCATTTAGAGTCGTACGCGGATAAAGACTTGGTTAAAAATGTGCAAAAGATCATTGAAGATGCAGTGAATAACGACCATGAATCCGAAGATAACTCAGCTACACGAAGTAACGAAAATGCGAGCACCACCAATGACAATATTGTATCGTCCAATGACGTTGTAACGGTACAAGAAGATTTGTCACAAATAAGACTAAAGAAGTCGGAGATTAGCACCTTCCCCGTTTATGAAACAGTAACTGAACAATCCAAAGAACAATCTGACGCAAAAACGTACAAGGTACATTTGTTAATTACAACGGGACGTACATCAGAAAAAGAACCGCCCTATACCTACTTCAAGAAAACTTTAAAGTTTCAAGCGATGGATTGCTACGTGTTCGTTCACAGCAACCTAGCCATATTTTTTCTGGATCTGGATAAGTGTGGCTCTATGAAATGGCAGGAGATCTTTGTGTGTCTACTAGAGTGGACTGTGAAGAAAAGTTACTTGTAGGTCGAATTATCCAGTTTTCCAACATGCGAGGAAACGAGAGGCAGCGGCAATATTCCTCGGATTATGTAGATTTGTCAAAGGTCTTGTACAAGAACATAGGTGTTTTTTGCAAATTGGTTCCAGGGCACAAGTACTAGTGCGGAACGATTAAAGAGCATGGTGGATTTTAAACCCCTGGATCGCGTTTTCACCACTAGTTACCTTTCACTGACCTCATTATTATGCAACAATTGATGACTCGACACTAACTGAGAGTTTTAACTATTCATTTTTGTTGTCTGTTGACGTTGTGAAGAAGGTCCTACCGCAATGGCGCAGAAAGCTAACATTCGACATCAGTTAGAAGAAATGTAAATATACTGTAGTTAAGTAACGGCATGGTAGAAAACGCAGACACCATGGATATATAGTGGAGTATCAAGTACTCGATCAAGTATACGTAGCTAGCTGTAAAGATGCTTGTGGTAAATTCGAGGGTAAATTTATAATAACGAGGATAATAATAGCAAGCAGTTCTTAGTATAAACCACTCATATTTCTTGATCTTGTCATGCTATATAAAGCAATTGTATATATCCTTGCTGCATGCACATGTATAGTGTTGTTTGAAAAGTGAATTGCCATTAAGACATTTCTGCGAGGTAACCGCGTTCTCCCGGCGTTCTCCACTTTACCTTAAGTACGACTTTTGATTGTGTTTATTACAAAAATTATTCGGTTTGTTGTTTTCTTAATTAAATACTATATACAATGTTCCAATTGTAGTGTATTAGTTATAATTATATTGAATTATGTTGCTATATGTTAATTAGTATCAGAATTGTACATATAGAACCTTAGTGTGAATAAAGGGGGGATTATCAATCTGGTATCAGGCGATTTCGCCCCATTACAAGTTCGCCCCCTACAAGTTCGCCCCCAATCTTATACCAGTTCGCCCCCAATCTTATACCAGTTCGCCCCCAATCTTATACCAGTTCGCCCCCACGTAGTTACCAGTTCGCCTCCATGTTATACCAGTTCGATGATATCAATAAACACGTAATATGGCTAAACCTCTGCGGTAAAAGTCGCGTGATTTCGAAAGAATATTTCCTTTTTTTCATGATCAATTTGAAATAAAAGTTATTTCTTGGGTAAGAAACTTGTAAATTTATACTAAAACAATTAGACGCAGGCTTGTTGTCTAATTGTTAAATATATTTTAGAATTGCATGTCTAAGGATTTATGGAAAAATTTCGGGTGTTTGAACATATTCCATGTTTACAAAGGCTCTGTTTATGGTTAGCAGCGATCTTGTGAGACTATATATATGAAGTCAGCCATAGCGCCATTGAAAGTGGTCGCGGCGAATTAATTCGTCGCGGCATTCGGCGAATAATTATTATTAGCATTCGCTTTAAAAACTGACGAACGAATTTAACATAAAACCTTTTAAAACTAAACCCGGACTACTCTGCTAGACAAAGGTTCCCTCCCTCCCTTCTTCCTAGCTCCCTGTAGCCGGGACCAGTTGCGAAAAGGCAACATCAACTAGGCGTTCCGTTTCATTTGACGAACTTCGTAAAACATCGTAAAGGACATTTGTATAGTGCAAGGGAAAACAGTTTCGAAACGAACATTGAAACTTTTATTAAAAGCGGTCAACATATTAAGAAACTTCATTTAGACGATTTGAAAGGATACAAAAGCTCATGTCTATGATTAGCAGTGATATTGTGAGACTATATATTTATGAAGTCAGCCATAGCGCCATTGAAATTGGTCGCGGCATAAGAGGAGTTCTCAGTCCGTGCAACGCTTTGTGTCTGACAAGATTTTACATATAAATATAAAAAAACATGAACATCTCAAAGCTGATCAGTTTCCACGTGCGAATATTTTTGCTCAAACTGGCATAAAGTGACAGTTCTATAACTCTATTGTGAAAAAACCCGCAAATGGGACACTATTTTTGTGACACTTAATATTTCTATAGATTCTATGGACGCCTGAGCCTTTTATTGTGACATTTAGCATTTCTATGGACGCGCTTTCCATGAACGATTCTAAACAATGAGCAATGACTCATAAACATTTTTTAAACATTTCTTTTGACGCGTAGGTCTAACCCATCACAAAAGCTTTCAATGAACACTGTTTCACAATGAATGATGTCATAAGTAAAGTGATAACCATCACCAACACGCTTTCCATGAATAGCTCTTAACAATAAGCGATGACTCATACAGTATTAAATTATTTCTCACTATTGTCTCCTTGCGCATAAAAGGAGACATACTGTAGTTCAGAGACATTTCATTTCCGTGCGTACACATACGAACACGATTAT
The DNA here is from genome assembly GCA_035772405.1 of Chrysogorgia sp. JL179-B06. Taxonomy (NCBI): domain Eukaryota; kingdom Metazoa; phylum Cnidaria; class Anthozoa; order Scleralcyonacea; family Chrysogorgiidae; genus Chrysogorgia; species Chrysogorgia sp. JL179-B06. Next base: position 107,178 of record JAYKKM010000502.1, on the reverse strand, counting down.
CTACACGATCACGATGTCTTCCAACGATAACTGTATTTGCTGTGGGAAGCCAGTTAGAGCGCGCCAAGAAGGTCTTCAGTGTGAGGACTGTCTGCGGTGGCAGCACCGAACTTGCCAAACAGGGATCTCTCAGAGAGTTTACAGAGAAGCTGTGCGCTCTGGCCACCCCATTGACTGGTACTGTTCGTTGTGCGCTGATATCTCACAACTGGATGATGAACCTGACTTTGAAAGCACAAGGCTGGAGCTTTCTGAATCGTTGCCACGCACAGTCACTCATGACGGGAGTGAGGATCTATTTCCCGAACTTGGAACGTCGCCGCGCACAGTCACTCATGACGGGAGTGAGGATCTATTTCCCAAACTTGGAACGTCGCCGCGCACATTCACGAATGGTACTCATGGTAGTGAGGATCGAATCCCTGACGAAGAATCGTCACGAAGCATTGTCACGCAGAGGAGTGAGGACCCAGCTCCTGGTGAAGAATCGTCAATTGAAGAACCCGAAATCGTAGACCGTACCATAGACGATCATCCACCAACTATCGCATACGAAGTCATAGAAGACTCTACAAAAAGAGGGAAACATAAACTGACCGACAACCGAGGATATTCGTACAACGTCAAGAGACAGCGTGTGAATGCTACAGACTGGCAGTGCACCGTCAGACCTAAGGTAATGTAATTTCATTTTTGTTTATTGTAATTGTCACACTTTGAAGTAAGCAAATAAAATAGCTAAAATGTGTAACACTATCATTTTGATTGCTACTATTGCTACTTCGTTTAGCATTCCATAGTAATTACCTGGGTTGAAACGTAATCAGCTAGGTTGAAACAGATTGACCTAAAATACAAATTTACCTACAACATATTATATATATATAAAAAATAAAATATTTTATTTTTGGTTCTTTATAGGTTAACCCGTGCAGAGCAATCGTCATACAAAGGGGCGATGGTGACTTTGAGCTTCGGAAAACTCATAATCATGCTGGCGAGGTTGGGGCTATCCATGCTGCGAAAATAATATCACAATTAAAGAGGGAAGCTGTGGCAAACCTGTTCAAACCTGCATCAGCCATTGTTAACAAGGTCCTGCTAGAGGAAATGACAGATGCCCCTTGTCCAAGTCTGCCCAACCCAACAAATCTTGCCCGTGCAGCCAACTATCTACGGAAGCAACTGCGACCCACAGACCCAACAGACCTTGACTTTAATTTGGATGAGCATCACATACCAGATGATTTCCTACGTAAAGACATCAAGGTTAGTAATTGTTTTAATTGAATTAACCGAGAGAAATACTATTTTAGTTTGCGAGGAACATTTTTATTATCATTTTATTCAAGTTTTTTTCATATATATATATATATACATATATATATATACATATATATATATACATTTGCAGTTTGAGCGCTCTGGCATGGTTTTTGATGTCCCACATTTGTGTGGCATCAAGGGTGACTGTAATAGCAGTTATCTTCATCCTGCTCATCAGCACTAGTTGCGAAAGTTGCGAAAGTTGCGAAAAATGCAACTTAGCGGTCTTCCGGCTGGAATTGAACCCGCGACCCTGCGATTGCTAGTGCAGTGCTCTGACCACTGAGCTACGGAAGCCGTTGCCGAGAGCCCAGTCACGAGTTCTGTATATATGGTGGTAATGCCGGAATAAGATTCTGGGTATATTTATTTTATTTTCACTCGAAACGTCAGTATTTCGTTAGTAAAAAATCTTGGCAGTTTACCACCTTTTCACTCTGCTATACTGTATATTCAAAACACTGTCTATGCAACACTCTATACTTTTTATTTTTTACACTGTATTATAATTGATAAATAATAATGATGATATATTCTAATCTAATAATATATATATATACTCATTACTCGTATTAGGTACGTAATCGACGTCACCTGTTCTTTGCCACAAAGAAACAACTCGATGTCCTGAGTCGTGCCAAAAGTTGGTATGTGGATGGTACCTTCAAACTCTGTCGTCATCCATTCAGCCAGCTGTTGACAGTGAATGCATTTGTAAGGACAGATGACCATGCCAAACAGGTCCCTTTACTTTTTGTGTTGATGTCGGGCAGAAAGAAGTACGATTATAGGGCTGTTTTTCGTGCTATTTTGGACGTCCTTCCCATTAGGCCATTGGTTAAGCGGATCACAATTGATTTTGAAATGGCACTTTGGTCTGTTTTTCGTGAGTTATTTAGTGGAACTAAGATCATTGGGTGTGCTTTTCACTGGACACAAGCTTTATGGAGAAAGGTTAGATGACACTGATTAATAGTTTTCAATTGTTATTACAAATTAAATAATGAACAATTTTTAATATTATTTATTAATTTATTCTACTAAAGTATCGATTTTATTTTTATTCTAGATTCAAGCACTTGGCCTGCAAACAGCCTATACCACAGACCGGGGCACCTACAGTTTCTTAAGATTGGTGATGGCACTACCTTTTCTACCACATGGTGAAATTGTGCCAATCTTTACCCGTCTAAGACAGCAAGCAACCACAGAACCCCTCCTCAAATTTGTCGATTATGTAGACACCACGTGGATCTCAAGCAGTACATGGCCACCTTCTAGCTGGAGTGTCTATCTGCAAGCCATCAGGACAAATGATGTTGAAGGGTGGCACAATGCTCTCAACAGGCGTGCTCATGGAAAAAACTCAGCTCCCACTTTACATGCTGATAGAATTACTTCATCAAGAAGCAAGGCTGACATCCTTACAGATCCGACTGGTCAGTGAAAAAAAATTATGCCGCATTCAGCGAAAGGTGTACCGTGACATGCAGGCAAAAATATTCACTCTCTGGGACAACTACAAGACAGGCAAGAAATCTGCATACCAGCTGCTGAAGGCATGCCAGTATCTAAATGGCAAACTAGTACACTAAATGTGGAAACAATAAAAAAATAGTTTTACGCATGCACTAGTATTAATATTGCATATATTTTATTGTATATTTTATTGCCACTTTACCTTTCTTATTTAAAGCATTATTACACCAATTCTTTGTTAATATTTGCTGTATTGGAAACTGGAGCATGAGGTCTGAATTCGGAAGGATATTGGTCGAGCTGTGTAATCAGGGTAAAATTGAAAACATTTTTACCCTGATAACACAACATGCATCTTAATTAGTCTGCAACAAATTGAACAAAAGCCATTAAATGTTTAAAATAATTCCTTCAAATTGCTTTTCTAAATTTTGACTGGCTGACAAGCAAAACAATATACCGGTAAAACACTTTCTATATTAAATATATCAAAATGACAAAAATGTCAGACAATTACAGCCATGAGAGGCTTCTTTGAATACAAATGAGATACTCAAGGAGAAAAAATATTAGCCATACCTTTTCGTTGCGAAAACACCATTTATAATTCCTTCGAATGTATATCCCCATTCTATACTTTACAGCCTCAACAGTCAAGCACTAACCAGATATGGGACCGCTTTGAAACCAAATCGAGATTTCGTGTGATGCCAATTGCCAAAAATATATTTTTAAGATTCTTAGTTCTAAAAAAACTGTATACAGGTGAGGGGAACTGGTTTACGATTGGGGGCGAAGTGGTATCCGATTGGGGGCGAACTGGTATCCGATTGGGGGCGAACTGGTATCCTATTGGGGGCGAACTGGTATGAGGTTGGGGCGAACTTGTAGGGGGCGAACTTGATATGGGGCGAAATCGCCGTAATTCATCAATCTGACTTTGACTGACACAACATTGGCGACGAGGATGGCCGAAAATCTCTCACCACCAAAGAAATTCAACACGGGTGCGGCTGATGAATATACAGAATGGCAGACATGGATAGACGCTTTCACGATTTATGCCACAGCTCTTGAGCTTGAAAAAAAATCTTTAAAGCAGTACAGCAAGCAACGATGCTGCATTGTCTGGGACCGGCCGTCTTGAATCAGTTCGAGCGAGTTGAAATGAAGAAAGCTATACCCAAGGGTGGAGATCGAGGCGGTGATGATTATGCTACTACTATTCTCGGCCGAGAATTTTCAACACACTTCCCGGTACTAAAGATACCTTAGAAGCAACACAAAAACTGCTCGAGAATTACTTCGCACCCAAACGAAATGTGGTGGCGGAAAGATATAAATTCCGAAGCAGACAGCAACACATGGGCGAAACCATTGATGTATACTTGACGACCTTGCGAGAACTAGTCAAAACATGCGAGTTCGGAGGGTTGGAAGATGAAATGTTGCGCGACCAAATCGTTGAAAAATGTAACTCAAGGCATTTAAAAGGAACGTTTATTGTAGCAGGATAATTTGGATCTCGCTAAAGCCGTGAAAATAGCAAGAAACACAGAAAACACGAAATATTATCAACTGGGATATTCTATTTAGTACTAAATCCGTCAAAATTTGAGAATTTAAGCAGAATTGTCCAGATAAGGCTTTCAAATGCATAAAAACCCATTATAAGCGCCGAAATAGACAAAAATATTTCGACTTTGCGAAAATTTCGTAAAATTGCATTTTAAGCCATTAATCCTTATGTTCGAATTTCAGAATCAAGTCAACAATTTGGCTTGATTTTTTCAAGCCATATATAAATTGACCATGATTCAAAACAGTTTTATTTGTGTTAATAAATAAATAATTTCAGGCCATAATATATAACCATAAATCCAGGTAGCTATGCAGGAATATGTAAATATCAACATATTTGCAAGAGTGGTGGCGTGAATAATTTCAAGCCGCAGTTTCAACAGAAATAGTATTGGACAAAACAGCAAATTTAAGCAATATTATCAAGGAAAACAGTGATTTGGCTTCAATATTTTCAAGCCATGATTCCAGGTAGTATGCAGGAATATGTAAATTTCAACAGATTTGCAAACGTATAATTTGCTGTTTTTTCCAAGTATTTCTGTTGAAACTGCAGCTTGAAATTATTCAGGCCAAACTCTTGCATATATCTGTTGATATTTGTAGTACATATTCCTGTATATAGTGGACAAAACAGCAAATTTAGGCAATATTATCAAGGAAAGCAGTGCTTTGGCTATGCGAGAATATGTAAATATCAACAGATTTGGAAGAGTGGTGGATGAATAATTTCAAGCCGCAGTTTCAACAGAAATACTTGGACAAAATAGCAAATTTACGCAATATTATCAAGGTAACTTAATGCAGGTATATGTAAATATTAACATATTTGCACAAGTTTGGCCTGAATAATTTCAAGCCGCAATATCAACATAAATACTTGGACACAATAGCAAATTTAGGCAATATTATCAAGGAAAACAGTACGCTCCGGCTTGAATATATTCAAGACATAGGTAGCTATGCAGGAACATGTAAATATCAACAGATTTGCACAAGTTTGGCTTGAACAATTACAAGCCGCAGTTTCAACAGAAATACTTAGACAAAATAGCAAATTCAGGAAATATTATCAACGCAAACTGCTCGGTAGCTATGCAGGAATATGTAAATATCAATAGACTTGCACAAGTTTGGCCTGAATAATTTCAAGCCGCAATGTCAACATAAATACTTGGACACAATAGCAAATTTAGGCAATATTATCAAGGAAAACAGGGCTCCGGCTTGAATATATTCAAGACATAATTCCAGGTAGCTATGCAGTTTGGCTTGAACAATTACAAGTCGCAGTTTCAACAGAAATACTTAGACAAAATAGCAAATTCAGGGAATATTATCAAGGCAAACAGTGCTCGGTAGCTATGCAGGAATATGTAAATATCAATAGATTTGCACAAGTTTGGCCCGAATAATTTCAAGCCGCAGTTTCAACATAAATACATAGGACAAAATAGCAAATTTAGGCAATATTATCAACAGCCCTTGAAATTGAGATTTTTTCACAGCGGCAAAAAACTGCCGTCGTGAATCCGTCATTTTCTGTTTCACGACGGCAATAGCGGAATTCACGGCGGCAAATTTTTGAAAGCAGTTGATGTTTAGTTTTAGCCTTTAATTGGGTTAAATTCCCCTAAAAGTCATTTAAAGTCAAGAGATAATATACAAGTATACCTTTTAATATGTAATGTTACTTACAAGTTAAACTTAACTAAGAACTTTAAGTTAAAGTTAGTAAAAATGAACATTAAAACAAAACTGTTTTTCAGTCTATTAATATTATTAACTGTTCTGCCGCCCTAACTATTCAATTCCGAATCTGATGAAGAGGTCCATTCAGCATCATCGCTAGAAATGTCTGAAAGATTTATACTAGACTCCATTTCTTCATCTTCGATAACGTGCCTTTCTGAACTACTGTCACAGTCAGTGTCGTCAGTGTCGCTATCTGTCAACGGCACCAGTTTTGGTGGCTTCTTTCTTGTTCGCTTTTTCTTGTGTGGCTTGTAACCAGCGAGTCGACGCTTCCCCTGCATGATGTCACCATTGGGAAACTCAGTCATAAACATGTTCACTGCTCGGTCATATCGTCTTTCGCTGAAATCGTTGTCACTACGAACACGAAGGATTGCCTCTTACGTATCGTTTTTCAATGCGAGCCTGAAAAAAATTAATATAGCCTTTAAATTCATAACAGAATGCTTCGCAGAAACTCTTGCATGGAAACAAGCTGGTCGTAAGGTAAAGGTTAATCAAAACGGGAAAAAGATGGTCCATAACTGTTACAGTAATTTAACAAAAATTAATATCAGCTACTGATCTCTTGTCATCATCATCTTTGCGAAAGATGAAAACACTCTCTCTACTTCGGCGTTTGAAATGGGCAGCACAATCCCAATTTCCACTAACTGGAGGACTTTTGTGGCGAAACATTCGGTAAGAATTTCGTGATGTGATCATGTAATATAGTGATTTCATGAGCTTAAACAAAAACATCAGTGTAGGGATTAGGATATGCAAAATTATAGATATAGAAAAACTAAAAAAAAATTATAAAATGAACAAAAGGAAACTCACAAAGACGTTGTTTTACATATCCGTTTGCTTCAAGGGACTGTCGAAAGTGTTCCGCCAACACTTCGCAGGGTTGCACCAAATCTTCTTCATCGCGGTTTTGGTAAGCTGTTGTTTCAAGTAGAACTGCAGCTGAAGAAAGGATAGGATCATTGGCAAGAAATGAGAGGCGCTCGTCCAGGGCAAGTTCTAAAGCCGGAAGGACTAACATCACATCATCGTAAACTTTGCTAAGCGCATTTTCTAGGTTTCCACGGTTTAAGGTGTACCTAGCAAATGTTGTTACTCCAGTGTAAGCAGGATCTTTGCGAGTGCTTCTTCCAAGACTGATACCTTCTTCGTCAAAATCAAGTGATGGTAAAAACTCGTTCTTCAGAGTGGGAAATAAGGACTCATCTCGTAAAGCATCCACCCCGTTTTCATTGAACTTCCGCATTAGCTTTTTTACTTTCTTCAGTGTAACGCCGATTGTCGTGATGGCTTCCGGCAATAAGATTGAGACGGATTCCAGAATAAGCGATGTCGGCCTAATCAACTTCAGAAGATCCACTTTTACACATTGAAATATAAGTGTGATCGAGTCAGAGCACGAGGCTAGGACACCTTCTAAACGAGGAGTCTCTTTCTTCATTGTCGTATTATATGGATCAGCGATTTGGTTGTTCAAGTAGCCAAGAAGTAGATCCAGATTATGCAAAAAAGCTTCGAGAGCATCACTTTGATGTGCAACCCACCTTGTACCAAAAGGTCGCTTGTAACGGCGAGATGATTTCTTCATTAACAATGCATGCCTTTTGAACAGACGCCATTTAAGATTTGCTCGCTTAAAAAGATAGTATGTTACGACCAGTTGTTCCTCAGCTGCGTCATTTAATTTTGATTTCTTGAATGCATCATGTATAGCAAGTTCTAGTTTGTGTGATACGCATAGAACTAATATTAGGTGGTCACCTATCTCTTCCTTTTCAAGTCTGTACAGTGCTTTGTTTGTGTTTGTACCGTCGGACCCCAAACCAATCTCACGCGATTTTCGATCGACGGTTAACTTAGCCTTGTCGATGGCACAATCTAGGGATGATTTAAGACCTTTTGCATCAGCATCTTCTGGTTGTTGGAGTGCTAGTACATCAAATCTTGGCTTTCCCTGGTCGCATGTTTTTATAACATAGACTTCTTTCTCATCCATAGTTTTTGCACTTGACGAGCCGTCGAACAAAATACTGAAGTACAACCTTTCTCCATTATTCAATGGCTCTGTAATACGCTCTGCAACGACAGATTTAGAAAGATAAAGTAGGATCTTTTGGGCAGCGTTGTTGTTTAGGTAGCCTGTTCCTAAATCGACTTTATAGACATCTTTGTCAAACCTTACAAGTTGCTGATAGAAATTTAGTGGTTTGTTGTTAACAGCGAGAAAGTGAACTAGCTGGAATTTCTTGATCAATTGAGACTTTTGTGCTAAAGACAAAACACGAACGTGTTCGACAATTGTCTTTTCGCTCGTGCTGGTTGCTGCTGCGATTTTTTGACCTTCTGTCTGGGTTGATGATCTTTTCTCTCGTAATCGTTTGCCGGCTGTTGCGTGAGCATTAGACTTGAGATGGTCTACAGCATTGCTTTTTTTAACGATATCACTCCCACTCATCCATTTTTGAACTTGTGCTTTCACCTTCCCTTGTAGTTTTCCCAACTCTTTTTCATTTTCATGGTAAAACTCGCTGCAGACAACACATTCGATTTTTGTGACCTTTCCGGGATCAGTTGCATCGCCACATGTAAACTTAAATTCTTTTAAGTTCCACTTTTTGGCAGTTGAAAGTCCAACCATGCCTGTAAGTGACTACGCAAAAAAAGTATGTAAAATTTACTTTCTATAAAATTGAAAAGCAAAGTACCGGTGTGTAACATTTTAATTTACAGAGTACTGCCAGTGGCCTAAGCTTCAAATCGCAAATAATTCGTGCAAGTAAGACCATATTAGCACAGAATAAAGAATACGACCAGAAGTCTCACTCAGCCAAAATCGTGTCCGAGATTTTTTATCTGCAGTAGATTATACAAAAAAGTTGTGCAGTCAAAACAAAATCTTAATATTATTTTGAAAATTACTTTTATTTCGCCAAAAAAACGCCCGATGGTACTGCTTAATTATAATTATTTCATTTTTTCATTCTTCTCGCAGCAAAATACAGCGGCATTTTCAATTATGAACTAAAATTTATTTTAAAATGCTACTCAGTACTCACCTTTTAGCCTGTGGCAAAACAAAAACGTTCGTGATCAGCGGTTTGGATTGCAGACTGTTGAAGAGACGAAAATACTTCATGCAAACTTGCTTTATAGTAAATAATAACAGCGAAAAAAAGTTCGCGTCTTTTGACCGTACATCATGTGTTTTTGGGACAATGGTCAAAATATATTTCTTGCCGATCAAGATGATAAGCAACCTTGCTTCTCCGTCGATTATAAACAATTCCTTGCCGATATCGTAAAATTTATTCACGTCGGCAAAAAAGTGCCGTCGTGATAGGCTATTTTCGCTATTCACGTCGGCAATTGCCGAATGCCGCCACGAATTTCAAGGGCTGATCAAGGAAAACAGTACGCTCCGGCTTGAATACATTCAAGACATAATTCTAGGTAGCTATGCAGGAACATGTAAATATCAACATTTGCACAAGTTTGGCTTGAACAATTACAAGCCACAGCAAATTTAGGCAATATTATCAAGGAAAACAGTATGCTCCGGCTTGAATATATTCAAGACATAATTCCAGGTAGCTATGCAGGAATATGTAAATATCAACAGATTTGCAAGAGTGGTGGCCTGAATAATTTCAAGGTGCATTTTCACCACAAATAAATATAAGTTTGAAAAAAATTGTAATTAAATTATATTAATATAATTATATTTTTACAGTTTAATCCTCTAAAGTGTCTATCCAGATGCATTTTAACTCTTTCCTGTGATGAAGTCATCATTTACATTAATGCATTAGATTAAAAATCGAAAATTGATTTCATAAAAAAGCACTGAGAGAATAATGAAAAATTTTCACCCTAATTGATGATAATTAATGCTAATTTATATTGACATAATGTGTCTTCACAGGACGAAAAACGAGCTTAAATCTGTTTAGCTGATTTAAGCCTGATTTAGATCTGGCTTAAATTTGTTCAAAGGTTTACGCAACATTTAAGCTCGTGTAAATTTGCTTAAATGCGGATTACAAATTTAAGCGCAGTTAAAGTTACCTTAAACCTGGTGTGATGTATTAACAAGTTTTCGTGCTTAAAAACCTATTTCCAACAGAAATAACTTATATTTAAATACATCATGTTGTCAAAATTCCCTCTGATGCACCCTTGTTAACATGGTTGCCGGTTTATATTGCTTCAACAATGTTATTCGCGTTCATACATTACGTTATAATTAAACTTAGCATTCGTGAATTTTCTCAGAATTTGCTGCAGACATTCGTGCGGTTTATAACACAACTAAACCATTATTTAGTATAGAATATAAACTAGTTAGTTTATTCAAACAACTACAAATTTCTATTAAAAGCAATTATATTTACTTCAGTGTTTACTTCAGTAGAGATGAACAACAGTTCAAACAAAATAATCGAGTATCTAAAAAGGATGTCTTGCCAATATTTTGCAAACTCAGCAATGGCAATATTTATGTAATAATGGATAAACTATGCATACATGGTAAATTATCTAATGATACTGCATATTAGGAAGTGTGTTCCTGTCTTTAGTAAATAAACAGTTCGATGTCAATTGCATAGCCAGTGTTGAAACAACAATCGAAATATAGTAAGGTACACCATTGTAACCTTCGCTCTCCATATGAGTCTCGGTGGCTCAATGGTTAGAGTGTCTCACCGGCAATCAGCAGGTTACAGGTTCGATTCCTGTCCGGGATTCAGGATCGTTCATGTGTCGTCGGTTTGATATACTGCTGAAACACACACTGGCTGTTATTTTCAAGGAGTTAAAATAACCCAGGAGAAGGAGTAATTTTGATTACTTAGGATGGAGTAACTTCATTGGAGTTATTTTAACTCCACTTTCGGAGTTAAAGTAACCCTATAGAGAGGAGTAAATTTAACTATCCAGAACGGATTAACTTCATTGGAGTTACTTTGATCTTTTTTCGGAGTTAAAGTATTCTAAGAATGGAGTAATTTTAACTAGTCGAGATAGAGTTTCTTCATTGGAGTTCTTTTAACTGCAAGTTTGGCAGAGTTAAAATAACCCAAGAAACGTGTCGTTCGTCGATTTATATATATATATATATGTGTGTATGTGTGTATGTGTGTGTATGTGTGTGTGTGTGTGTGTGTATATGTATATGAAAATTTGACTGACCAAAGAGGAATTTAACCAGAGGTCTCCAAATCAACGCATCGGCCTCTAACCTCTATATAACAAAACAGTGCACTGTATATAACTAGTGTTCACACCTTTACATCAAGGAGCTAAAACTTGGTTGCCTGGGCAGTGATGCTGTTCATGCAAAGCATTTACATATGTCAGAGGGACGTCGGATTGTTACTGTTGTGCACATGATGCAAGACTGCATATTGGATTGAAAAGGACGAGTAAGCATCAATATAACACTTGGGAGGGGGGCTGTTAGATTTATTCTGGTGCAAAAACTAAGTCAGTGGTGCATTATGTAATTGTCTGGACTGCCTTTCAATAGATTGGTAATATTAACTCTTTCATTACCAGCCTGATGAGTGATCTGCCATTAAAGAGTAAAATTGTCTGGCATTGGATAAAATAAAATGTGTCAAATGACTGCCTTGGGAGTGGAAGGGTTAATACTTATTAGATCCCTGAAGTGTATTTTTTTATTATGTGTTCAGCAGTACAAATGCAATGCTTTGATAAAATAAAATTATTAATCAGTGAACATGCAAGTTTGGTTTGTTGTCAACAAAAAGTGAATAATTTAAGAATTAGCAAATGAACAGTTCGAGTGCCTATGAAGTGAGAGTTAAGTTTGTTTAAGAACACTTAAAATGACAATTTAAAGTAACATCTTAAAATTGCAGATTTTGTTTAGTTGCTTTGTTTATAAAATATATCCGTTGTCTAAGATTACGTACATGTATATGTAAATTTAACAACTTGACGTCACACTAAATCATTTTGAAATTTACATGGTTTGTATTTGAGGAAAACACATGATTCATTTGAAATAATTTTATTTGATTATAGTAGAGGTATATGCGGTAATATTTGATGTCTTATATATGTTATGTCAATTAAGTTATCAAACAAACTGAAATATCTCAAAACCAAAGCGAGTAAACAAACATTTGCAATGGAAGTTATGCTGTCATATAGACTTAATTCCGTTTTCGTTTCATTAGCACTTCAGATTGTTATGTGTGGCAGTGTCATGTACTAATTCTTATTTTGATACAGGTATAAAATCATCACCAGCTACAAATTCCACAGATGTTAATGGTTGGTCTAATTAAAAAAAATCTATATATATATATATATCCTCAAGTTTCAAAACATTTATAAAAACATCAGGAAAACTTTATTATTAAACATCAACGTTTCGGGACAAGCCCCTTTGTCAAGATGTATGTATGCATATATATATATATATATGTGTGTGTGTGTGTATTTTATACAAGGTGTCATGTAACATTCTGTTTATTTCATAAACATGCACCTGGATGTCTGATGAGGTATTTTATTGGATTGAAGAACCGATATATTTAGGTGTAAAAATATTGTGTGTTTTAAATGTTTTCAACGCAATTTTATCCCAGTGGCCGAATAAAATTTGCTGAATAAAATTGTCTGTCTGTGGCCAGAATAGAACTATAGAATAATAATTAAAACTGTTGTTGGTAGATAAAGGGGTATTAATTTAGGACAAATTAACAATTTATTTATTAAACTTCTGTATGTTGCAAAATCAGATTTTAGGGAATTGACTGAGCATAATAAAAAGAAAGGAGCTGAATATGTGGAAAGAATTGCTACAAAAAGCGCTTCACACAAATCAAAGAAAACAGAAGGGAATGGAGCAAGATACAGGCTGTCCTGACCGTGTCTCAATAGCTCAGTGGTTAGATCGCCGATGCGTTGATTCGGAGACCTTGGGTTCGATTCCTGGTTGGGGCAGTCAGAGTTTTCATATATTTATAAAAACCAGACTCAACTCTCTGGCAAGGACAAACCTAACGATTTTATCTGGCTATTATTAATGCCAAACAATGTTATCTAGCACAGTGATGAGCCCTGATGCACATGAGTAAGCCACTGATTTGGGGAGCCTCTAAAGGGGTAGCTAAGGGTCAATTACGGTTTTCCACTCTCCAAAATAAAATTTTCTGGAATTGTCCAGATAAAAAATATTAATATTTAATTGAATTTGAAAGAAAATGATCAATTTTTAAGTTGTAATTACTATTTTGTTTGCATTTCTTTTACACTGTAGGTGTGGAAATAACATTTGCATATAATGGACTAAAGAGACAGAAGATTTCTTATAAAGCTTTTGTTGCATTGTTGATGCGCTTTTGTGGACAAAATACTTCACTAGACCCTTCTGCAAAGCAAGCAATAAGGACTTTGTGGAACTGTATCTTTGATAGAATGCAATACGTGTGTATGGACCAGAGAACTTTTTCTGAATCACCATCAAGTCAAAGGTTCACAGCTACTGAAGTACACAGAGACACAACAGCTAGTCCAGTGATTGGTGTGCATTCAGTCAGCGCTCCATCTGCAAATAAAGAAAATGTGAATCAATCTGGCAACACAAAGTATACCACCAATATACCTGATAAACACCATTCCACTTCAGATCTTATCCACAGGGAAAATCTTAAACAGCTGGAAGAGAAAGAAAATCGACAGACAGGTCGAATGTTTAAGTCCAGGCCACTGGCAAGGCGAGATAAACAGCAGGTGGAGTTTAACAAACAGGCAGCTGAAGTTATCACCATGGCAGCAAAGAGGACTTCATTCTAGGGTTCGCTCACTCCATATCAGGTGATTGTAACCCATCAACTTCATGCCCTTCAAACTGGGATGGAAAGCTCTCAGTACAAGATGTAATTGCCAAGAATGCTCACTGCAATAAGGATTCCAGAACTGCCTATGACATTATGACTACTGACCATGCAATGAAACGTTTTCATGTTGACAAACGTCATATTCTCCATGTTCAGGATAATATGAATTCAACAGAATTTGTTTACGATTTGAGAAAGAGAATACCAGGGTTACTAGACAGTGGGTATTCTGTAGAATTTGTCTATGATTTGAGAAAGAGAACACCAGGGTCACTAGAAAGTGGGTATTCTGTAAACCAGCTGAAGAAACAGCAGAGAGAGTTTAATGTGATTGTTCAACCAGAACGAACTGCAACTAGCTGGAAGATCAATCCTGATCGATTACACCCAATGTATGAAGTATGTTTATCCTTGGTTACCAGCTGAAGAATATTGGCGGATTTATGGTGACGCGAGGACCTATGGAACAGAAGAGTGTTTTGTTAGCCATTGGCAACTTAAATAATGAACAGCTTCTGCACAATATCAAGATTCAGAGTCCACAAGAACTGTGGCCAATTTCAATATTTTATTTTGCCGATTCTCGATTAAATTTGGAATTAAATCTAGCTGGTAAATCTTGCATGACAAGCAATACAGGCTGCCAGAACCAATGGATTGAAGCAAGCCTCGAAATAAGTGGCAGTCATTGACCGGTAAATTTTTCGGTTTGCTCGGTAAATATTGTCAACAACTGGACATGTATGACCGGTAAATGTTTTTAAAATAAAAAACGTGTATAAGAGCTTGTGCCTCAAGTCTGAACAATTGCTTGTGTTTCGTTTGGGGGGAAAACGGAAGTCTCGCTTCTCAATTGCAGGCATAGCGCCCATCGATATGAGCTCGGGAGGGGCTCGAGTGCACAAGGTGTCCTTGTACTTCTTCAGATTGTTTGGCTCACTCGTTTGTTCCGATTGCTTTTGGCATTGCCTCATTCTTGAGCGTGCGCCGTCGCTGTCTAACCTGCGTGCCTTCTTCATGGTTCAGTCCACGCAAACAGATGTTCAAATCTTTCACAGATAAGCTGAGCTAAGATTTGTGAGACGCGAGACTTAAAAGTCTCAAAACCATCAATTTGCAGGCGTTCATCCTCATGTGGCCCCAATTTCGCCGCAATTTTCTATCAACACAACATATCCCTTCATCCTTCAGTGCCAGATTCCCCAGAATAACCATAATACATAGCCCCACCCCACCCATACTAATTTACAGTTTTGTAAGTCTCAAAACCATCAATTTGCAGGCGTTCATCCTCATGTGGCCCCAATTTCGCCGCAATTTTCTATCAACACAACATATCCCTTCATCCTTCAGTGCCAGATTCCCCAGAATAACCATAATACATAGCCCCACCCCACCCATACTAATTTACAGTTTTGTAATACCATGTGACGAAATATAATTTGTATTGTTTGAAATTCATTCCGAATTGTCAACCAATGCATATGTTCGCTCATGCATGCTAATGAGGGGAAATGTTATATTTGGGGCATTAGGGATTAAATCACCCACCACAAAAGGAATAGAGATAAATGTTGCTTTGAAACGCCCTTGTTTATGACTACGTCTCCTACGGAAATAGCTAGGCATAATCTTATTACCTTAGGCACCTGGTGCATGAATAAGCGCCTTGTGACAGTACCAGGGAATTTACTAGGGCTGCTAGCCACTTTATTAATCTATGTCTATTGCTGGGTGTAGGTAAATATATATATATATATATATATATATATATATATATATATATATATATATATATATAATATATATATATATATAATATATACTGTAGGGTGTAGGTAAATAGATATAAAATAGATAACAACGTACCTATTATATTACGCAAAGATGTATGCCCTTCGTAAAAACCTTTATGTAGTTCGTCAAATCACCACTCGCCAACGGCCGCCGCTCGGTTGTCTTCAAATTTTGTCACCCAAAACGACTTTTTACTTCCTTATATGGAGTTGGTCCTACCATGCTCTGCTATATATATATATATATACATACAAATCTTTTGTGAGAAATGGATCTCTGCCCTGGCGAGATTATCACCCTCGCTTTGCTCTCACTTGAGGGGATAAATATAAATCATAATGCTGTTTTAATAAAAAAGTTGTACATACTGCCAGATGATCATTGATATTAAATTTGGTGGCTCATAGTATGCTACCTATGTTAATATATAAATCACCATAAAATATCACAGATGTCATACAATTAAACGTTGCAGTTTATGTATATTATTAAGACTTTGATTATTTCAAAACGATCATCCTTTCATTTTATGTGATAGTGTTGGGTTATTGGGTGACTAGAAAATCTTATCAAAAATCTGTGGGGGATTAATAATTCTAATTTTTGGTAGAATCAGCACCGAAAAAAACAAAGCATGCTCAAACTTCTTCCAAAGGTATGCTAGTTCAGTTTTAACTTTTTACTTTCAATAATTTTTATAAGAACTATAAGATAACACGATATTATAAAAAGTCTCTAATCAGATTCACAAACAACAACCAGATATACAGTAACAACCTCGCTCCCCGCTGGAGTGTTTTAACAATGTTGCATGACCCTGTAATTTATTTTATACTTGTACCCTGGAATTTACTGTAACTGGATTACTGAATAAAATAATGTTACTGCTATGCATGCAGTTCATCATTATCTGTTGCATTTACTGTTTTTAATAAAGAACCTTCTGCCTCGTCAGCTACAACTGTATGCAAAGGTAATATATTATTGAAAAAATCATGCAGAAAATCAAATGCATTATTGTAGTTGTGTTTGACACCTTTTGAAAAGATGTTTTGCCAGTGGATATATACATATTTTTTGTACAGAGAAACTCGAAGCGAACGAAAAGCTTGACTTGTTTATGAAAAAAAGGTAATCAATTTTGACTTTTCAAATAAGTCTGACAATAGTTTAGGTAGATTTTGAAATAATTTATTTGAATTATATGTTGACGTCATTTCAGAAAAGAGCAGGCAGATGAAGATACATCTACTAATGACAGCATCAAAGCACTTGATAAAAAGGTAAATTTTTTGGACATTCTGGACACAAGATTTATAGTTTCCATAATATCTTTGTTCCACCTAAGTTACATGTATTTTCCATACATTTGATTGCAATGCATGACCGTTTTAGATTTCTCACCTTTTTGCATAAAGGTCCTTTTTGTTTCTATAGTTTGTCCTTTCTACTACTCAAATTCAAGACATTTACGACAAGTTGGTCTGCTATGTGCAGTAGTTGAAAGAAAGAAGGGTAGCGCCCTGACCCACATGGAAGCTCCACAACATGCATCTACACCTAAAGTTTCTAGGACTTCCTCATCGAGTCCAAGTGCACAAATGTCAAAGGTTAAAATAGAAATTGTACTATGAAATAAATATATATAAAAATATAGAAGAATGACTGTTGTGTCTAAGATATGGGGTCTATTTCTTGCCTTTCAAATTGGGGAGGGGCTTACTAAAAGTCTACAGTAGGCTAATTTGTTTTGTTTACTGTATTTCAGGATTCACATTCAATTTGCAGTGTTTCCTCTTCTGGTGATAACGAAGAGCAATCGAACAACTCAGAAGTATTGGTAAGGCTTAAATAAACATTAAGTGTTCATTGCACAACTTAGGTTTGACAAGGACTGTTAATTGAAATATTTATGCTCATAGTTTAGGTATGGTTGCTTGAAAATAAAACAAAACAGAGATATAATTGCCTCTAATTACTCAATGATTGCCTCCAGTCGCACTTTCATCGCTCTGGTGGACATGTATTCGAATAAACTTTAACCTATTTCAACAAACGTGAACCATTGAAGCCAGCCAAAACCAGTAATGACAATTAAACATTGAGATATTCAATAAATCTGTCAGCGAGTTAAATTAGTTAATAGCTATAACTTACAATCTAATGGCAATTATTGTTTGTAAACTTATATAATTATTTACGTTTATTTCATTCAGTTAGGTATATGAGGGGATAGAGCTATTTTCTTTCTCCAGTTAGCCCAAACTTCCAAAA
Source organism: Chrysogorgia sp. JL179-B06 (assembly GCA_035772405.1). Lineage (NCBI taxonomy): Eukaryota > Metazoa > Cnidaria > Anthozoa > Scleralcyonacea > Chrysogorgiidae > Chrysogorgia > Chrysogorgia sp. JL179-B06. Next base: position 89,086 of record JAYKKM010000502.1, on the reverse strand, counting down.
AAGTACGCATTAAGGGTTCTTTATTCAATGAGGAGCAATTAATAGCTGGCATGATTGTCCCAGTAAATGCCAAGGAGCTGCATATGCAACAAATTGAAATCTTGAAAAGTAAGTTCAGAGTTTTTCCAGGATTTTGGTAACACTTTTCACAAAACACTGTGATATTTGTTATGTGAGGATGCAGCAGTTTTATTGCATTAATGCACTACATGCATGTACTGCATGCATGAAGTGCCGATTGTCTCTTGCATGCATGCAGATTAGTGTAGTCTTGAGAAAGAATGTTTGTTTCGGGCCATTGAAACCTTGCGTAAGAGCAGTTGTCTAATTGGCTCAATCACCACAATCAGTCTTTCTCAAGACTTGCATGTACCACTGTAGATAAAATATTTTGAATGAAAACTTCTGACAAAATTTTTTATGGGAAAGGTTATGATTTCCTGTTTTATTATTGGTCAGACTTTTAGTAATCTGGTTAATTTAAAGACTGACTGCAACATTAAACTTTAGTTTTTCCAAAGCAGCTTATTTTATACCTAATATACCCTCTTTGCTTTGATGTATTCTATATGTATATCATTTCGTGAAAGCAATCAAACCTATTTTAAGAGACGTTTGTTCTGTCTTTCTACTAGAATGCATCAAACAGAAATATGGGGATAAATTACTGCAGAGCATGGGCAGACATACGTATTAGATGTAATCAGCAGGGATGTGATCTGCTAAAAAAGATCAAGTTGGAAAAAAGGGAAAATAAGCTAAATAAATAACAATCTTAATGTGCAACTTTTTACTGTTTTAATTGTACTAGTGTGAAAATTGTATAATGATGAATATACTGTAAGCCCAGCTCAGAATTCTTAAGTGCCATAATAAAGGGACAAGTAAAAAAATAACATTTTGTTATTAATGTACAACATCTTCAGAGTATTACTTAACAAGGTTATCTTCCTCGACAAACTCTATTCCGTTGTCAGCTTCCAGGGGAGTATCCCGCTGAACATTGTTTTTAATCTTTTTCCTCTGAATTCTGATACTTTCTTCGAGTTCCTGTGTATCTAAAAAACGAAGATTGCACTTCTTGTCTGGAATGTCAGAAGTCTTTGCCTTTCGCTTATTTTCTCGGTTACAGAAAATCCTGGATGCAGGTTCCAATTCATGCCGAAACTGTGTGTATCGGCAGGTTAAAAGTAGGCAAGATGAAGAAATCAGCCTGGGTTGATTTCCAACATCTTTGGAATAAACGCTCATACTTCTTGAATTGACAATGGGTACTTTAAAAAGACTGTTCTCGCTTTCATCTGAGATAACTTGGCCTAAGCAGGGAAGTGTTGACTCTACGAGAGACATTGCATTGTCAATCTCACATTCATTGGATCCTTCAATATCATTTACGCTTAATGCATGACCGTAAGTGCTTAATGTCAGCTTAGGACTTGGAATAATAGTATGCCAAGATATCAAACACTAAATGCCGACCATCTACTGCAATGTGCTCTTTTCCTCCTTCTGAAAAAAGGAATTTTACCAATGTTAAATGACAACGACAAAGGTTAAATTTGAAGAGTTAAACCATCCTTTGTGAGCAGAACACAGTGATTGGATCTTTTGTATGGTGTTGTAATTAGTACATAGTGCTCTTAAACAAAATACCTCGGCACCAGCGGGAACATATTCTTGCGGCCGTTCCCGCTGCAACACATGCCCTTTTCTCAATCCCACTACAGATATCACTACCCCCAAATTCAACCACACAATCCGTCATACTTTTTCATACACGTCCACCTTTTTCATGCACGTCCACCAACATCATTTATTGGATTTCTTGTGATAAATGCCCTAAAATCTACATCGGTGAAACTGGGCGACGCCTTTCAGACAGGTTTGCTGAACATCTTCGTTCCGTGAGGAACAATGATGTTGACAAACCTGTAGCCCGCCATTCCAACAGCTCCAACCATTTGGTTTCAGACATGAAAGTCTGTGCCATCCTTCCCATCGCAGGTGGTAACAATAACTGCAAACGGCAAGAGAAGCGTCTCATTTTTAAACTTGGCACCACCAATCATCTTGGTTTTAACGAACGTTTTTCTTTTATTTAATTTCCTACAAGTTTTTTATTATTAGCTTATGCACTTTAATTCCTTTTCAAGTTTTTGTTTCATACTGCTAATATATTATCGCCTAATCCCCTTGGATATTGGACCTCGTCATTTCCCCCTCTCCCTCAGTCTGTTTGCTGATCAACTGTAAAAATAGAAAATGATTTAACTTTTCGCATCTCATCAATTATTAGTTTGTTTATCTACTGTGCATTTGATTGGCTACTTTCTACTAGACACCCTTTTGGCGTATATATATAAGCCCTATTTATTTTATTTCAACTCGTCTTACTCTGATGAAGTGCTCCGCTCGAAACGTCACTATTTCGTCACTAAATTATTGGCAGTTTACCACCTTTTCGCTTTGCTATATACTATCTGTATTGGCAGTACACCAACCTTTTGATATTTCGATATATACATTATCCTGTGAACGACATGAGCAGCAAACCCAAAAACGTGCACTTTGGCTGACTCTTAAGACCAACACAGTTCATGTGCATCCATTCCTGTCACATGAGATGCTTTCCTTTGTTTCAAGAGGCTCAGAACAATTAGAGCAATTCCATTCTCCCTTCTTTTCAAGAATGGCAATAACACCTTGCACTTGTTTCCAAGCGTCGATGGTGAAATATTTTTTTATTTGATTTATTGACACAGATGGATCAAGCACTTTCATTGGAACCAACTCTGGCCGGACTTCTACCATTTCTTCTTCTGCTAATGCTCTATGCAGAGCAGCTTAGTTTTTTCGTTTTCGAGAAACCAGTTCAACATGACTTAAGGTGGCTCCCTACCCTTTAAATCATGGGGGCCTGGTATCTAATCTCGCGACGTGCGTGATTCGTGTTATAAAATTACGAACGCGAGACATTTGCGTGTAACGTCCACGCGAAAAGTAAAGAGACTATAAAGTATTCAAAAATGGCTACATTTCCAAGTTTATTTCGCTTTATAAAAACAAATTTTCGCGGTTTCATTTATTTTAAAAAAATTACTAAAATAAACAATGGGTTAAAAGTCAAATATGACATGAGTTCGTTTGTGAGACAACTCGCAAACTGCCATTGGTCAGCGACGGCGAAAACTCGGCATCAAAAACACCACATTTTCTGGGATTTGTGGCTTGTTTATTCGGAGTTTTTTTGGGAGATAAGCTTAATGCGGCTGGAGACGATGAAGAGGGTGAAAATAAAAGCTTAGCAGAGAAAGAAAGAGGTTTCAAAGGACGGTACGCACGCAAAAACAACGTAGTGTCAAAAGACGAAAAGCTGCGAAAAATGAACTCAACACGGGAGGCATATAAAAGAAATGTTGGCAAACGTAAAAATAGTAATACAGAGGTCGAAACAAGCGTGAAATTAAAGAAAACAACACGAAATGCCGAGGTGAGTATCATTTTTACAACATCTTGCCTAAAACAAACACATTTCTAATTATTTTTAGAATTTCTGAAAACAATATAAACAGGTTTTTTGCAACTCTATTTATAATACTACAGTACATACACTTACATTATAGATAAAGGACAGGAAACAGATGTCAGTTCCTCATGGTTGCAGGTTAATTGATTTGGATATATTTCGAAAAAATCTTTCATCTTGCAGTTCTTGCTCAGAAGGTAAATTACATTACCAATTTTGAATTTACAGTAAAGTCAGTGTGACTTAGTAAGGTTACAAATATTCCATATATGGCCAGAGAGTCAGCAATGTAGAAATGGATGATGAGAAATAATGAATTACACTCTGGTACAATAGATATTTAACATACAGTAATTATTTTACTAGGTCCTTTGTCATTTGTGAATGTCATAGATGAAACAAGAAGTGGTCTTGCAAGCAGTTTCAATGTTAAATGTACAAGCTGTGGCTACATGAATAAAATAAGTACATCTGAAGGACATAGGACTGGAACTCATGGTCCACCAGCATTTGATGTGAATTCTCGAGCTGCTCTTGGGTCACTGCACAGTGGAATAGGGCAAACACACCTAAACAATTTTTTATCTACAATGAATATTCCAACGGTGAATATTGCCACATTTAAAAAACGGGAACGGGAGGTTGGCAAGGCTGTAGAGACAATTGCTAAAAAGAGCTGCCTAGAAAACATGGAAATTGAGAAAGAAAATGCAATGTTAGCAGGAGAAACTGAAGATGAGAATGGATTGATTGGATATCCTGTTCCGTACGATATGGGCTGGCAAAAACGTGGGAAAGGGCACAACTCGTTAACAGGGCAGTGGATAGCTATGGGTTTAACTACAGGAAATATCTTAGGATATGCAACCCACACAAAACTATGCAGAGTGTGCACACTTTCTAAAAAGCAGGTAAAACAGCCACGAGAACATGACTGCAGGAAAAACCATGCAGGGTCATCTAAGGCAATGGAGCCAAGTGTGGCATGCGAGTTGTGGAATAATGCCCCCAAACACAATGTCAAGTTTTCTACATTTGTTGGAGATGATGACACAACAACACAGGCATTTCTTCACAAAAATGTTCCATATGGTGTTGAAAAATGGTCAGATATTATTCATGCAAAGCGTTCACTAACCACAAGATTATACAACCTTGCATCCCCCGCTCTTCATTTCCTAATTCCTCAACACTCAGCCAAAAAGTTATCAGTTATTTAGCAAAATGTTTTACATACTGTATAGCCCAAAATTCAGATGTTGAAAGCTTAAAGTCTGCTTTGAAGTGTATTGGTGATCACCAATCATGCGACCCATCATGGTGTGGTTATTGGAAAGAAGGTGTTTTATATAAACATAAAAGTCTTCCATATAACAAGGACTTATATGGCGAGGAGCTAAAAAAAATGCTTGTAGGGTTGTTTGATGAATATGCCACAGATATTGTAGCTAAAAAACTAACACCTTTTGCCAATTCACAGCGGAATGAAGCCTTGAATACTATAATTGGCAGTAAAAACCCAAAAATTCGATTTTATGGGGGAAGTGAGAGTAATGACTTTCGTGTTGCATGTGCCATTAGTCAAAAAAATATTGGCTATTCCTATGTAAATAAGAGTTTAGAGGCATTAGGCATCGACCCTGGTGACAACTGTCAAAATCATAACATTTTTATGGATCATAAACAAGAAAGGGATAAGCAACGGAAGTCGAAAAAAGACTTTAAAATCAGACGACACCGACTTCAATCAGATCGAATATCAGGAAATAATAAAGTCGAGGTCAAAGAAGGCAAAACATACGAAACTGGAATTGGGCTTAACCTTCAGGTCGAAAATTTATCTGACAGTGCACTGATAGAACTTCCGAACATAACAGAGAATCAGCTTGAGGAATTTGAGAAATGTGTCCCATCATTTATGGAAAGGCCATTAAAACAATATCTAAAGCACAGCAGTTCCAACACCTATCAACTGGTATTCTTTGACATTGAGACAACATCAGTAGGAAAAAATGCAGAGATTTGCCAATTGTCAGCAGTCAGTGAAACCGGTAGAATATTTTCAAATTATATTTTGCCAAATTTTTCAGTAAGTCCTTCAGCATCTAGAGTCAATAACCTTAGTGTGGAAATTATAAATGGTAAAAATGCTTACCCTGTTGACACATCCTCTCTTCCTGCTGTTTTGGAGTCATTCCACAACTTTCTACATGAAGTGCAAGCGACCACCAGACAAGAGCATGTATTTTATACAATAATAATTGGTCACAATTCATGTACATTTGATGTTCCAACACTCCTCCGTAATGCCGGGCCGTCCTTTATCAATAATCTAAATCAAATGAACATCTATTTCGCCGATACTTTGCCACTAATCCGAGCCTTACTAAAGCGTTAACATCCGCCACTACAGGATCAATCGAGTGGAGAGTTCTGCAAAGCAAATCAAAGCAGCGTATACCAATGTCTATTTCGTAAACAATTTGAGGCGCACGATGCACTACAAGACGTAATAGCTTTGAAGGAAATTATCTTGAGTTCAGAGCTAGCAATCGATTTAGAGACGATAATAAATGGCACCCAGGTACACTCGATACAAGAAGCAGAAGCTGACATGGACTATCTCGACAAGCGCCATAATTTACTACAAACATTTGTTGGTACTCTTTATCGTCCAAAGGATAGCAATAGTCCTCTAACTCAGGGTATGGCCCAAAAACTTGCTGCTAGTGGTCTTTCGTACGACGATCTGTTGACTTTGCACAAGAAATTTGGAGAACCAGGAGTTATTGCTGTCTTGTCCATGGTGCCAACAACAAGTCATAATGAAAGCCGAGCACGAGTCACGAAGAACAAAAAAATACTGGGAAATATCGTTCAATATCTCAAACTACATAATTCATGAAGAATAGATAGTAAGCCTCTTCTTTTGTCTTTACCATGTAAATTCATTTCTAGACGTCCAAACGTCCAAATATATGCATTCCATAAAGTGAAGGCTTCAAGCTTTGAAACAACTTCGATTGCCGATTGCGTGTGTTTTCCAAACTGCAATTTTATGCACGCGCATGACAAACCATTGATCTTGTGGGGTCTCCAAAGTATTCTGGCCGCGTAGCCTTCCCATATGTTAATTGCAACGGCATTCGCCAAAATGCCTGGTAACATATCCTAAAATTTGGCAGAGCAATAGAGTAATGCAAGGAGGTTTTGTTGAAGAAATTTAAGAAAATTCTGTAGAACCAAAATAAAGAAAAAAGCGATTTTTTATACAGCGAGAACCTCTCTACAGAATGTTTTTATTTTTCACATGGAGTTTCAAAACCATAAATAATCTAACATTAGCGCAAAAAATTTGGGGGTCACCAGGCTTATTACCGAAATATAAGTCAAAATGGTATATAAGCCCACAGTTGCCATGGTAACACATTATGCTTTTGTTACTCTTTTGGGCCATGTTTAGTTATACACATATTAGTATAAAATAATGTCAATGGGTGCTTCCATCAAACCTGCTTGCATTTATAAGGCATATTTGTAGGCGCAGCTGAAAAGCCCTCGAACTGTAGGGAGCCACCTTAAATGATTATGGAAAAGTTTATATTAGTAATAAATAATTATATATTATATTTGAAGAGCAAGATATATAAAAGTTAAAAACTGACCTAAGTTAAGATATAGAGAGATTTAACAAATAAATTCACAGCCAGGCGAGGGGATTTGACCTCGTAACAGAAAACTTTTTAAGATAGAGAAGAGTAAAACTGATAGAGTAAAACCTGATTAGGGTTAGGGTTTTATAGTGGGTGGTACGAAATTCAGAACTGCTCCAGAACTATATGAAGGATTTGTTCGTTTTTGCTCGGAATGATGTCGTTGTGTAGCCTAAGTACGAAAAAAATGGGCGTTGGCCAAATTTCACTAAACTTGGGACTGGTTCCAAAAATAAAAAACCCGTTAAAATTGATGGTTTTTTTAATTTGCTTAATATTATAGTCAGAGAAAATGTCTCCATGGGTTTTTCCGAGAATTTCTAAAAATGGTGAACGTTGAACTATTGTAACTTCTTATGTAGTAGTCCTATTAAAAACCCAAGGCCTGTTTCATGTTACTTTTCATGTGCCAAAAGTAATAGGAGGATAATGCTCATAAGCATGGTGTTTGAATCAAAATAGGTACGGCAGTTTTTATTTGGGTCGACCTTTTGATTAAGTTTGACTGATTGCGTCGTACTTAATGCATTTGGCATGGCGTTTATTCATACCGTGAACTTTTCATGTACCATATCTATTGTATAAATTATTGAAATTTATTTTCAATCGCAAAATGCTGTTGGCGCTTAGAACAAAAAGCGCGTTATTTTCCACACAAACAGTAATGCACCTATCGATGTTAGGCCGGCGGGATTTGGCCGGGGTCAAATATGGTACCCGGATATATAATACATTGAAACAAATTTTAATCACTTGAATACTGAACAGAATCAACAGATCAGAATTTCAATTAATCTATAAATCAGAACCTCTACAGTAAATATTGTGTTCTTATTACTGTTCAAAACAACATGTATCAAAGAAACATTTTCAATAGTCACTGCAGGCTATGGAATAAAAGTAAGGGATAATGGAACAGAGATAAATCTATGGGAAATTGGGTTTTACCTACGCCAAGGGTTACCATTGTCCCAAGCAGACCCAACTGAGAAACTCCGTCGTAGACAGTGTATAAGGCGTATTTAGATTGCCCCTCTCTTTTTCAAAAAGAAAAAGTCGTAAAGCGACGTTTGGAACGCCGATGGAGAACTACAAGACTCACAATCCATAGAGAACTGTATATCCAACAATGTGTCGCTGTGAATAAGCTTATCTCTGCTGCAAAGTCAAGCTACTACTCTGATATGATAAGTGCGTGTGGGTCTGATCAGAAAGATCTCTTCAGAGCCGTAGAGACAATGTTTAAATGGAACGCAGAAAGGCAATATCCATCATGCGACTCAGCTGTAGATCTAGCAAATAAGTTTGCTGATTTCTTCGACCAAAAGACAAACATTATCAGAGACGTTGGTGAAATCTACTGGTCTTGTAAATCCTCTTCCAGAATTAACATCGCCACTATGTAAAATTCAATTTGAGTCATTTAAGCAGATAACTGGAAAGGAGCTAACATCACTTATTAGAAAAATTGCCACTAAATCATGCATCCTTGACCCAATTCCAGCAAGGGTTCTGAAGGAATGTATAAACGAACTTCTACCAATAATTACGAAAATGGTTAACTGTTCGCTGGAAAAGGTTCAAAACGATATTTTAAGAGCTATTGACAGTGGTAACTCTGTGATATTATTGCTTTTGGATCTTTCGGCTGCTTTCGATACGGTGATATGGAATAACTAGATATGGAATAACTGGAAAGGTTTACGATTGGTTTAAAGCATACCTTACTGGTAGAACAGTGAACGTTCATGTCCCTGGAGGTCAATCTTCTGAACGCCCTTTACCATTTGGTATTCCACAGGGTAGCATCCTCGGGCCTATACTCTTTTCACTGTACATCGCACCTCTTGGTGACCTCCTGAGATCACATGACATTAAATACCACCTTTATGCAGATGATACTCAGTTATATGTTACTTTTAAATCGTCTGACTCTGATGATCAAAACGCAGCAAAATCTAAGATCGAAGCTTGCGTACGTGACGTGGATAACTGGATGGTTTTGAACAAGCTAAAGTTAAATAGTGATAAGATAGAATTACTGATTTTATCGGCTCGTCATCGTCCTTCTCCATCTGTTCAATCTATAGCTGTATGCGATGATATTATCTGTCCGTCACCCAAGGCAAGGAATATTGGTGTCGTTATGGACTCTTTTTTATCTATGGAACATCAAGTTACAAGCATCTGTAAATCTGGTTTCTATCATCTGAGAAAAATCAGCAAAATTCGAAAATACCTTAGTTATCAGTCGGCAGAAATCCTTGTACATGCTTTAGTCTCGTCTAGGTTGGACTTTTGCAATGCACTCCTTTACGGACTACCTAACCACCTTATAGAGCGGCTTCAGAAAGTCCAGAACGCGGCTGCACGAATTGTTACTTTGTTACGCAAGTATGAACATATATCACCTGTTTTATTCAAATTACACTGGTTACCAATACAGGAGAGGATTATATACAAGATACTTTTAATCACTTATAAAGCTTTGAATGGCGTGGCACCGCCATATATCAGGGATCTATTAGATATCTATATTCCAGGACGTAACCTGAGATCATCTTGCAAAAAACAGCTAGTGGTCCCAAATTATAACTTATGTTCATATGGTTATAGGTCATTCTCCGTATCTGCGTCAATTTTGTGGAATTATTTGCCACAAGACATAAGACTATGTGATACCTTAGACTCTTTTAAATCCATGTTAAAGACGCACTTGTTTCGCAAAGCATATGAAACTTTCTTGTAAATTGTTAAATACTTTTATGATATAATTATACAGATTCTTTTTAGTGATATAGTTAATTAAGATAGGTTAGTTATAATTTCTTACCATAGTTTTAATTGTAAAAATTTGTATTTTTTGCTATTTTCTTGTAAAGCATGATAAGTCTATTTTTATGCAATTGTAAAGCGCCACTGGGCACTTGTGGAAGCGGCGCTATAGAAATATTATATATTATTATTATTATTATTATAAGGAATGAGTGAAACAAATGGGCACGACCTAAATTGGCCCAGATGTACCAGGCAGAACTAAGAAAAGAGTAAATCCCAATCGAAATGTAGTTGGTGAGTTAAACTTAGCCAACATAAGGTACCGTAGGGGGAGTAAAATAACTTAGCCAACACATGGCACCTTGTGGGGCAAAGTAACTTTGCCAACATATGGCTTATGTAGAGTGGATAAACTAGACTTTGCCAACAGCACATGTGGGGTTTATCTAACGTAGTCAGCACATGGCACATATAGGGTTGTAAATAAACTTAGCTAATACATGGTTCATTGAGGGGTAGATAAGATAGATAGATAGATAGATAGATAGATAGATAGATAGATAGATAGATAGATAGATAGATAGATAGATATAGAAACTTTATTTATACACGCTGACCCCGTCAACCGAAGCTGATTTCCACAGGGGGCTTGTGCAAAATATAAAAACGTTACATGTATAAAAATGGTATTAAAGAACTATTTACAAAATATATAAGTTTTAAAAGATAGAATACTAAATTATTAACATAACGATAACGTTGTTAGTTTTTAGAATATTTACAGGTGTATCAATGTATATTTATTTCTCGCATGCACCACTGACCCATATACTGTATAACATTTGTATAACCGACTTACCGACTACTCACGTATAACGGTTATACAATGGTTATATATACGTCAGTGGAGTGCACACTAAGTAAAGAATAGATAATTTATATGCTATAGTAAAAAGTAAGTAACCACTGACCTACACATAACCGTTTTACAAATTCACAGTTAGATATAGGTCAGTGGACAGCACTAAGTAGCGAACAAATTTATATGTTATAGTAAAGAAAATAAGTAACGGGCATGCATCATTGATCTACATATAACAGAGTGGAGTGCACACTGAGTAAAGAGCAGATAATGTATATGCTATAGACTATTTTAAGAAGGGTCATTTTTACACATTCTATCTACATAAAACTCATTCTAAGGTACGAGTAGCGATTTTGTGTTCAAAGTATGACAGGGTCTTGCTCTCCCTAATTTCTGTGGGCAAAGAGTTCCATATAGATGCCCCATCATACATGAAACTCTTTTTCATGTTATTGGTATGCGGTTTTGGCAAACAGAGAGCCTTTGAAATATTTCTAAGATTGTAATTTGATTTTTCTTACTTATAAGTAAAGTATTTTGTGAGACTCTTTGGTCCCATGTTATTTAAAACTTTGAACATGATCTTAGCTTTTGATTTTTTTCTTTGCATTTGAAGAGGTTGCCACCCTAGTGCATTTAATGCAATTTTGTGGTCTACATCATTGCTCATATTTCCTATAATTCTAGCCGCTCTGTTGTGGAGCTTCTATAAACATGTTGATTGAGTCGCACCAAATACATCCCATACTTCACAACAATAGTTAAAATATGGTTAAACAAGGGCATTGTAGATGGCGAGAAGAGTGTCTTTGTCAACAAATTCTCGTACATGTCGGAGAGCACCTAATCCTGATGTGATTTTCTTGCAGATATGCCCAGTATTACTTTTCCACGACAAATGTTGGTCAACAGTCACTCCTAGAGCTTTGCTTTCAAACACTTGTTTAATCGGTATATTTTCTATACTGACATTTGGTTGTGAGTTAGAGACATTGTTAATCATTGGTTTAGAGCCGATTAACATAAACTCCGTTTTTGCTACATTCAGACTAAGTTTGTTAGCTATTAACCATTTCCTTAGATTCTCTAAGTCAGAATTCATTGCAATCTCGACATCATTTATTGTCTCACCAGAGACTGTTAAGTTTGTGTCATCAGCAAACAATCGTGGTTTAGTTTCATTTAGGCATTCAGTTAAATCGTTTATGTATATTAAAAAGAATAGTGGCCCCAAGATCGAGCCCTGAGGAACACCACATTTAATTTTCCGCCCTGATGAAACAATGCCATTTATTTGACATTTTTGGTTACGCTCCTCTAAATATGATTTCAATAGGGATAATGCTTTCCCTTTGATTCCATATAGCTCTAATTGTTTTAGCAAAATTTGGTGATCAACTGTATCGAAAGCCTTTTTAGGTCTATATTTATATACCAGTTGTTTGTACAGTCTAGTAATGCAGTTGAAGTAGAATGCAATTTACGAAAACCAAACTGATGTTCCGAGAGAAGCTCATTTTCTGTCAAGTAGTCATATAATTGATTATAGAGGATCCGTTCCATAATTTTACTTATAGCTGGCAATACTGAAATTGGCCTGTAGTTCCCAGGCAAGTTCCGCTGGCCATTTTTATAAAGTGGTGTTATTCTAGCTATTTGCCATGCATTTGGAAAAGAACATAGTGTAATAGCCTGATTAAAGATGAATGTCAATGAATCTGAGATAATTGGTGATGCAATCTTGAGAATTTTATTAGAAATTTTATCAATGCCAGTAGCTTTAGCACTGCAAAGGCCATGAAGTAGCTGATAAAGTTTGTCAGTTGTTATTGGCTTGAATACACTGAATTCTGACTCCGAACTCTTAATATGGTCCTGAAAGTTGTGATTTGAAGTATTAATTTTGCCAGCTAAATCAGGGCCTGTATCAGTAAAGAAATTGTTAAAGCTGTCTGCAATGTCTTTGGTGTTTGTCAGTTTATTTCCATTTATAATAAGTTCATTTATTATTGTTGGTTTATTTTTTCGGCCTAGTAAGCTATTTATTGTTTTCCAAGCTTCTTTAGGATTGAACTTTTGACCAGCAATTCTCTTGGAGTAATACTCTTTTTTAGCATTTCTTAGTTCAATATTTACTTTGTTTCTGGCATTTTTATAATTTATCCAATCCGTTTCTAGGTTTGTGATAATGGCTTTTCTTTTTAATTTATCCCTCGTGTTTATAAGAATTTTAACATTGCTCGTAATCCAAGGGAGTTTTTTATTTTACTTTTTTTTGTTGAAGTGGTGCATGCTTATCTAAAATTTCAAGGAATAATTGTTTCCAGATTTCCCACATAGTATCTGGATTATTGCCGAAAAAGTAGACATATTCCCAATGTTGATTTAGTAATTCATCAATGAATTTTTGATTATCAAAGTTTTTCATGTTCCTAATCTCAACAATATTTTCCTGGTTTTTTTGAGCAGTATATATTTTCCGAATTCCAAATTCTGATCGCTCATTCCTGTATGGATAACCCCAGAATCAGAGATTTTCTATGGTTTATTTGTAATTATGTGGTCAATGAGAGTAAATGTTGTCATGGTTACTCGAGTAGCTTCATCAATTAATTGAGATAATTGGTATACCTCAAGTAATGATTTTAATTTTTTGGTTGGTGCATCAGAGACTGTTTTTAGCATGTTGCAATTTAAATCACCAATAATGTATATTTCCTTCTCTTCATCATCCATAGCTTTGATCAAATTTTCAAATTTATCAAATAATTCAGCTTGTGTGTTTGGCGGTCTGTAGACCGTTGTGACAAGAAATGGACGACTATGTGGTTTGTTAATCTCTATACAAACAGCCTCTAATTCAGGGGGAATTAGATCTGACCCAATGTTATAATTAATGGAGCTACGTAGGTAGATAGACACCACCCCCATTTCTTTTACGGTCATTTCTGACAATATCATAACCATCCAAATCAATCATGTTATTAGTTATTGTTTCATTTAGTCTGGTTTCACTAAGATCTATTAAATCGATATGCTTGTTTGACATCGAAAATCTCAATTCATCCAATTTCTTAGTTAAACTGACAATGTTAAGAAAGGCCATCTTAAAACCTCTTTCATTTGGAATTGAATTTATTGTTTGAAACAAATTGCTACTCATATCTTTCTTATTTGGTAGAGCATTAGTATCCATTACGTCAATACTCGCACTACTAGTACCTACATTACTAAAATCATTACAAAGTATTATTTCATCATCTCCCTGACATAGTTGAGATATGTTGTCCACTCTTTGTTCGGTTGAGCATAAGTTTGGTGAAAAAAATGGTCTTTATTATTATTTAAAGAACCCGACAGTGTTGGGGGTTCTAATTCTATGTGGCTTTAGGTATGAACAGAATGCACTGCCCAAGTGCCTTATCCCCCATCCAGTTCAAATGCAAATTTGAACCATACCTATGTTGGTATTATTAATGAAATTAATATTATGCTTGGAGCATAGGTTTTCTAGTAATGTATTATAATGGGTTATTTTACTTGAATTTACCCTCCCATCATACCTGGTTACTACACTTGAAACAGCGATTTTCTTAGAATGGGTTTTCACTTCCTCAATAAGGTCTTCCATATTCTTTGCCACTTTCTCGGTATCATCATAGACCAGATCATTTGTACTGACATGAAGGATGACACTGTCATATTTTATACCATCAGTTTCGTTTTTAAATTTTTCTTCTATTTGTTTGATTTTTGCTCCACTGTATGAATGGCAGATTGACGCGTTTCCAGAAGCCCTTTCAATCTTCTTCCTGTCTATATTCTTGACCATTGAATCGCCAATCACAAGGGTCGTTTTCTTCTCGTTTTGATTTGTGGGTTTCGCTGACTTTGGGGCTTGTGTGTTCTTCTTGGTGACGCACTTCTCGTTTGTTTCTTTAGGATTTGGCTTTTCTCTTCGTTGTCCTTGATTACGATTATCTGGTTACTACTGCTGTGCCATTTCAACACAAAATTGCGGTGAAGAAACTCTTTCGTCCCCCCAGTCGACAGCCATTTCCCACTCAATTTAATATTGCTTTTTATAAGCTCTTTGAGGCTATCGTAGTCGCCCTTCCAAAACAGATTGTCGTCGCATAAGTATAAGAAGGTAGATTTTGACAAATCCTGGTCAACAGTGCCGTTTATTTGTTGGGATATCGAACAAGATACGGAGCTAGATTTATTTGTTACATCCGCCATCTTGAATCGTTTTCAACTTTGAAGAGAGGGTCATCCAGATTCTCATGTTTGTCGGTCATGTGGCTTAAAAATGATTTAAATTTTGCACTGATAATTCCCATTTCCAGACTGAGTAGTTGTAGCACTCCAAGTCAAGTGGTTTTCACATGGTTGAATCCTAGGCAAAATAGCTTCACAACCACTTTCCTTTGAAATTTTTGTTAAAACTTTGCAGATCTCTATAATGTTAGAAATAAGGTTAGAATTTGGAAAAATGTCCAATTTGTTCCAAAAATGTAGAGTTTGAGGAGATTTGGCGATTTATCACATCTGTCAGCATAATTGTATGTCGTCCACACATTAGGCCACATGGAACATAAAAATCCAAATAACTTACTTTTTGCCAGATGCCAGAGATCAAAGTAATGCCGGAGACCAAAGTAACGGGTAATATGTTTTAGTTGCTCTCTCATGTGGCGGTCTGTAATAAGTGTGTTGAACGTTATTCCACTTCCAAAAAGGTAATCAAGGCAATGCTGAAATGCTGTCTACTCCATTGCTTGGCTACTTCCTGCCTCATTTCTTTGCATATGACAAATAGAAGTAGAGTCAAGCAATGTCATAAGTAAAGAACATGCATGTAGACAAATGATATTTCTAACCTGTACTAATGAAAAGTGTATTATTTGTGCAGATGTACAACAGAATATAGTATAAGCACCATATTTAGCGTTATGACCCATACTGTCATGTCTACCATCTCCGGCCATAACCAGGGATTCCTTTTTGGCTTTTAGTTCATCAAGCATTTTTTCTTGGTACTTTTTCCAATGAAGCAAAATGGTTGGAAATAGTTTTGTCTACAATACAAAATAATATTGGTAATTACTAGGAGTTCCACACAAGCCTTTATACCATTCGTTACCTCTGTACTAGCTGTTACTTACAATACCATACCATACCATACCATACGTTTATTAGCATATATCACAAACAGCGATTTTCAATGTTAATTTACAGATGTGTGAATAAATAAATCAACTAATTACAGGATCAAGTAAAATCTTAATTGGAAACTCTTGCTAGTTCCAATGCTATATGCCATTTAAAAACACGAAGCATTTATCATCGTAACATCATAACTATGCTAGTCAAAACCTAGGTTTTGATGAATAATTTCTAATTGCTTGTTAATATATGATATGGGTGGATGATTCTAATCGTCTATTGGATATAGGTCATAAGCAGGCCAATATTTCTTTCTGGGACAATCGTTTTTAAAGCCATTGTTTGTACAATTTTTTGTCTCTTCGCTCAGCTCATTCCAAGAAATAAGGGCATGGTCGATGGTCAGCTATGTCTAAGTTTGTCACCTCAAATATACATACCCGTTGGTGTCGAAAGAATGTGTTTTAAGAAATACACTGAAGTACCATATTTGAAAATATCTGAAATAGTTTGGTACTTGATCCACCAGCCACCAGTATTGCCATGCTCAATAGAAAGTTTCCTGCTGGTATTTTTGTTCTATTTATCATTGGTGGACTATACCATGCAGTCTCCTTTTATGGACATTGAATATCACTGCACAATGTGTGGACAATTACCATTGTTCCATTCTGGCTTGTCTTTTCCCAGTTTGCATTATAGCAAAAGACAAGATCATGAAGTTACAGGTAGTTGTCTGGACATCTTTGCACCATGGATGATTTGGATGTGTTACTCGGAAATCTCTTATGTGATCCTTAATATCTCTTGTCTCTGAAAATGAGACTTGTGCTCCAGGAAATTTACCAGGTACTTTCTCAACATTACAAAGTTTTAGTTCAGACTTTTTCTGCTTAATCAAATACGACCGGAATCATAATTTCCTCTGTCTGTAGATCTTTTACATAAGCAATATCTCCAATGCCTGTCGAATCACCATCACAGCTTTTCTCTCCAATGATCATAAGATTCCTCAACGGCCGTTTATTTAAACCGAAATCATCATAAACAAGCGCAAATTCATGATACAATTCATCACTCACACAAAATTTATTTAAGAGAAACAAAATCTGTTCAACACTTTCTTTATCATCTTCGACATAATTTTCTGTTAGGAAGTCTGAGGTGTATGTTCTACTAGCATCCAATTAATTTGCTTTCAAGCATGACAATTTCAAACAGTATGTCTCCAGTAACCACAATGCAACCTCAGCTTTCCCTGTCAACTCCTTAATCCATCATGCATTCTGCCTGCTATCAAGTTGATTAATGGGTTTGCCATTGAAGAAGGCCACATTCTTTTTCTAGGCTGCTGATTTTCTCAATATAATCAACAGATCTTCATTAAGGCTTGCTACTTCTTGTTGTTTTCTTTATAAATCTTGGGCCATTTCCTGAGCTAAATTATCTTTCTCTTTCTATAACTGTGAATATTTCGTTATCCACTCTTCCACCAAGTCGTTAGCTTGTGCAACATTGTTTTTTATATCTTCAATAGATAGCAATTCATGCACAAGGTTACTAAAGCACAATGTTTTACCATCAAGTTCCTTTTTCTTTATGCTACCGCTAGGTTTCTTGTATCTATTGGTGACAAAACACACTTCTTGTCGGAGCCTTCCTTGAATTCTAAATCTAGTTCATGCCCTGCATATTTGAAACCATCTTCTTGGAATCCAGCTATTTAATAAGTCAAGGTAATCTAAAGAACTACCTTGAATATCCTTTTGGACAGCCATTGTATGCTATAATTTCAGCAGAGGATAGGGATTAGGCAATATCCAAAGATAAAGCGATTGCAAACCTGTTAACACCATCCTGCTGAATATAAGACATAGGAAGGTTGACAATATTCAGATTATATTCAATTTTTTCCCATCGAGTTCACTCAAGCTTCATGACCGTTCACAACTAGCACCAACACTGCACTTTTTGGAACAAGACAAGCAAAATGAAGACGAAATTATGATAAACATTGAACAAAAGCTGGCAAAATTAACTGAAGAACGCAATTCTCTCAGTTAATTATGCAAGACTTCGATTTCCAGAAATTTGAGACATTTTGCTACCATGATACATTAGGAATACAGTATCGCATGATCTCTCTACACATGCACCATGTTCAAGAAAGAATCCACGAATAGACAACAAGGAACTTGACGTGTTATGCTCTATTGATATCTATGAACCAATAACGATAATTAGCAACGTGTACAGGTCAAAATTTTACATTGTTGAGTAAATATGGGTATGTGATAACAATCGAACTTTTAATAACTCCTATTAAATACTACTTATTCGCTTTAAAAAATGTCCACTGGCACAAATTTGCAGTTTGTATAGTATATATTTTCTTGTTTTGATAGGGAGTTGAATATTGAATAAGTGGAAAGACTGGCCTATGTGGTCGTGTAGTTAGGAACCAGCAGATAACTTAAATGGACAATCAATTGAGTAATGACTCTTAATACTTATTTGACTTGGATCCCACTTATTCAACTTGGATTTTATGTTTAATTTGAATAAATACATTTGATGTTCAATACAGGTAGAAGTCATAGATCGTGGATGATATTCTTAAGTCATGTGCCTTTTGTTGTCTCTTTATTTTTACCAAAATGTGTAGCATTGAACAGAATGAATGTTCGGTTGTTTAATTTAATTTTTTAAATATTGAAAGGTCAACAGGTAATATAGAAAAGGTGGTATAGACTGCCAAACAAGTAAAATGCGTTTAAATTGTTAATAAAAGTAGATGTTTAATGTTATTCATGATGGGGGAGGTATAATTTGTCAGAAAATGACTATTATTTACATGATTTTAATAGTTCAATCAGTTGGCATTTTTTCATTTTGGGACACCCTTCACTGTTAAACCTTTTAATTTAATTTCTTCTTTAAGGTGTTTCACAGTCATCGATTCATATTCTATGTTCGTTTTCTCTAATGTCAAATTTGTTTCTTCTACCGGATTTTGTGTTCCGCTTGCAACATTTCGAGTAGAATATTTTCTCTTTTTTCTCGAGTCAACAATTCCACTCCCCAAATACTCATTTTTCTTTTCATATCTTCTTTTTTCACGTTCATAATGTTTCAATGCTTCTGCCTGTTGCAATGCATCACTAGCAGCATTCTATTTGTTGGATTTTTGGTAAAATATATTTTTAGCATCAACGTTATTTTTCTCTACCCTTGCCCAGCAAATTGTTTGAATGAATTATGTTTCCTCAAAAATACTGGGACACGTGGCATACATATATATGGAAATTCCCAGGAGGCAAAACAAATTAATAAATTATTTTGCACTACAAAAGGCATCCAGAAATAGATCAGGACTGTCAGAGTTTTGTTTATTAATTCATAGAGCGAGCTAAAATTTCTCCACAATTTCACAACATTATCCTTTGTCTTAGGAAGTAAACGAATAAGTTTCTTCTTTTCCGGTCTGATTAGACTAGTCCAACTATAGGCACCACTTCCCTTCCTGTTGGCATTGGATTTTTCCTAAATAGATAATGATATCCCTAGACTATCGATAACACTTACTAGTCTACCCCTTGTGGTTCTCCACATTCCTTTACAAAATCACTCACCATCACAGGCCATGACTTCACTGATGAGATTTTCAGTCAGTCTATCTGAAGTCCTCAACATTAAACGAAGTTCATCTAAAAAGAGGAGGTGAAATAGATGTGGATAGAAGCAACATCCCAGTGGAAATATTCTTAGGAGGGGATTACAAATTTATATTGATATCAATGGGATTATCAATTCAGATTATACTTGCTTATAGGTGGAAGATCCATAAACTTGAAAGATGGGATATGACTAAAGATTTGGATTATTACAACACAGGTGATTTGAAGAGAAACCTTAAAGACATAAAATAAAAGAAAACGAAGAATATATTTTGCTGTATTCTATGCTTTGATGACAGTGTTAATGTCATCTATAGCAACAAGCATGGAAGAGGACAAAGATTCATACTGTTCTTGACCATTCACAACTGCAATTGTTCTGTTTCCCTTCCAGTTTCCATTATGGCAAAAGACAAGATTATGAAGTTGGTTGTTCTGGACATCTTTGCACCATCTCCTTATTTTAATCTTAATTGGTTCATTTGAAGGATGATTTGGATGTGTTAATAGGAAATCTCTTGTGTCTGAAAATGAGACTTCAGGACATGACAAAGTTTATTTAGTTCAGACTTTTTCTGCTCAATCAAATAATTTCGGAATCATCATAATTTCCTCTGTCTGCAGATATTTTACATAAGCAATATCTCCAATGCCTGTCGAATCACCATCACAGCCTTTCTCTCCAATAATCATAAGATTCCTCAACGGCAGTTTATTTAAACCGAAATCATCATAAACAAGCACAAATTCATGATACAATTCATCACTCACACAAAATTTATCTAAGAGAAACAAAATCTGTTCAACACTTTCTTTGTCATCTTCAACATAATTTTGTGTTGGGAAGTCTAAGTATGTTCTACTAGAATCCAATACATTTGCTTTCAAGCATGACAATTTCAAACCGTATGTCTCCAGGAACCACAATGCAACCTCCACTTTCCCTGTCAACTCCTTGATCCGTCATGCCTTCTGTCTCCTACCAAGTTGATTGATGGGTTTGCCATTGAAGAAGGCCACAGATTGGCTGCTGATTTTTGGAATATAATCAGACAAATCTTCATTAAGGCTTGCTACTTCTTGTTGTTTTCTTTCTAAATCTTGGGCCATTTCCTGAGCTAAATTATCTTTCTCTAACTCTGAATATTTCCTTCTCCACTCTTCCAAGTCATTAGCTTGTGCAACGCTTTTTATATCTTCAATATATACCATTTCATGCACAAGATTACTAAGGGACAATGTTTTACCATCGAGTTCCTTTTACTTTATGCTACCGCTAACTTTCTTGTTCTATTGGTAACAAAACACACTTCTCATCGGAGCCTTGAATTCTAATTTAATAAGTCAAGGTAATCTAAAGAACTACCTTGAATATCCTTTTGCACAGCCATTGTATGCCATAATTCCAGCAGAGGCTAGGGAATTTCCAAACATAAAGCGATTGCAAACCTGTTATATTCAGGAATTTCCAAAGATAAAGCGATTGCAAACCTGTTATATTCAGCAGGATGGTGTTAAGACATAGGAGGGTTAACAATATTCAGATTATATTCAATTTTTCCTATCGAGTTCACTCAAGCATCTTGACCATTCACAACCTCGATGGTCCTGTTTCCCTTGGATGACATTGTTCTTTTCCCAGTTTGCATTATGGCAAAAGACAAGATCACAAAGTTGGTTGTTCTGGACATCTCATCTTAGTACGATATCCACTTATTTTAACATTAATTGGTTCATTTGAAGGATGATTTGGTGGATGTGTTACTAGGAAAATGTCTTCTGTGTATCTGAAAATGAGACTTGTACTCCAGGAAATTTACCAGGTACTTTATGGACATGACAAAGTTTTAGTTCAGACTTTTTCTTCTTAATCAAATACGACCGGAATCATAATTTCCTCCGTCTGAAGATCTTTTACATAAGCAATATCTCCAATGCCTGTCGAATCACCATCATAGCCGTTCTCTCCAATAATCATAAGATTCCTCAACGGCCGTTTATTTAAACAGAAATCATAAACATGTGCAAATTCATGATACAATTCACCACTCACACAAAATTTATCTTAGAGAAACAAAATCTGTTCAACACAATTTTTTGTTGGGAAGTCTAAGGTGTATGTTCTACTAGAATCCAATTCATTTGCTTTCAGGCATGACAATTTCAAACCGTATGTCTCCAGGAACCACAATGCAACCTCAGCTTTCTCAGTCACAACTCCCTCATAATTTCCTCTGTCTGAAGATCTTTTACATATGCAATATCTCCAATGCCTGTCGAATCACCATCACAGCCTTTCTCTCCAATAATCATAACATTCCTCAACGGCCGTTTATTTAAACCGAAATCATCATACAATTCATCACTCACACAAAATTTATCTAAGAGAAATAAAATCTGTTCAAAACAATTTTCTGTTGGGAAGTCTAAGGTGTATATGTTCTACTAGAATCCAATTCATTTGCTTTCAAGCGTGGCAATTTCATGAAAATGGACCACAATGCAACCTCAGCTTTTCCTGACAATCTGTCATGCCTTCTGTCTACAAGGCGCAATACTATCGCCTCTATTATTTTGTATTTATACAAATGATCTACCATCCATTACCCACTCTTGTGTCCTTGACTCCTACGTGGATGATTCCAAAGTTTTCCTATCATACTACAAAATTGGTCTCGTCTTGCATGTCTAAACTCTGCCAAATCAACCGCACCAAGGACAGGTTTCGACAGTGATACCATTTCATTAGTTATCACAACCCTTGTAATCAGCAAGCTCCTGTATTGCTCCTCAGTCTGAGCCAATACTTACTCTACGAATCTGAAAAAGGTCAAGGCTCTACAGAATTTCGCTTGCAGGATCATCACAAAAACAAAGAAATTTGATCACATCACGCCAGCTTTGCAAGATCTAAATTGGTTACCCATTGAACAATTATTATTGTTTAGAGACACAGTGATGACATACAAGTGCATGAACAATCTTGTGCCCGGCTATTTATGTAACAAGTGCAAGAAACGCTTTGAGTTACATGATTTTCAATTTGTGCTAAAGACACTTTACACATTCCTTTTTATAGAACTGCTTCAGGCCAGAGGACGTTTCGTTACAGAGCTACGAAAATCTGGAACAATCTTGCAGATGAATTTAAACATATACCTTCATTAAGTAATTTTAAAAAGAAAATTAAATCACATATTTTAGATATTTTTTATTCTAATTTATAACATTATTATTAACCTTTTTATAGAACTGCTTCAGGCCAGAGGACGTTTCGTTACAGAGCTACGAAAATCTGGAACAATCTTGCAGATGAATTTAAACATATACCTTCATTAAGTAATTTTAAAAAGTAAATTAAATCACATATTTTAGATATTTTTTATTCTAATTTATAACATTATTTGTAACAGAGTTTTTAACATTTTTACTGATTGTAATTGTATGCTGAAATGCTCCCAATCGGGCTTTTCAGCATACAATTACAATCAGTAAAAATGTATGCATGCTACCAAGTTGATCAATGGGTTTGCCATTGACGAAGGCCACAGATTATTTTTCTAGGCTGCTGATTTTCTCAATATAATCAGACAGATCTTCATTAAGGCTTGCTACTTCTTGTTGTTTTCTTTATAAATCTTGGCCATTTCCTGAGCTAAATTATCTTTCTCTAACTCTGAATATTGTCTTCTCCACTCTTCCACCAAGTCGTTAGCTTGTGCAACGTTGTTTTTTTATATCTTCAATAGATACCAATTCATGCACAAGGTTGCGAAGGGACAATGTTTTACCATCAAGTTCCTTTTTCTTTATGCTACCGCTAGCTTTTTTATATCTATTGGAGACAGAACACACTTCTCGTTGGAGCCTTACTTGAATTCTAAATCCAGTTGCTCTGCACATTTGAAACCGTCTTCTTGGAATCCAGCTATTTAATAAGTCAAGGTAATCTAAAGAACTACCTTGAATATGCTTTTGGTCATCCATTCTATCCTATAATTTCAGCAGAGGATAGGAACCTTTTAACACCATTGTGCTGAATATAAGACAGAGGAGGGTCAAATATATTAAAATTATATTTTTTTGTATGGAGTTCACTCAAGCAGGACGACATCTTGAAAAAGTGTGGGTAAGAGTCCTTAGTATAACTGGTACTTAGTAATATAAATGTAAACATGGCTACCAAAACTGAAAGAGAGTCAAGAGATGAAGAAAATGCCATATTTTTTAAAATTGCTGTTTCATTGAAAGTAAATATTTGATATTTTGAACAAAATTCCGCAGAGCAAATGGGAACTTATCAGGTATTAGTTCTACTTCTTTTTCATGCTTCAACAGCATTAATCATAATCAGAGGTTGGCACTTAAACACGGAGTGCTCGCATAAAAGGGGAAGCCCCTTCCCCTCAAAACAATGGAGTCTTGAATAATTTACTCAGGAAGCTGAAACGAAAGAGACGGTATAGGACAGTGGTGGAAGAATATGGTACTGTTGTAAACATGTGGACGCATGCGCTCTTAAGTAAATTTCATCCCGCTATACCAAGTTACCCGGCGAAAAGTGTTAACATGGAGAAATTTCCAACCCGCCTTGCCGAGAACTCAGCTAGGTGAGTTACCCACTTGTCCGTATAAACAGTGGGTCGAAAAAAACAGTACTTCTTATACCGGCTGGGATCTCGCCTTTGCCGAGTAACTCGCTTAGCCGGGTAACTCGCCTCCATATAAACAGGCCCTAAATGTGGGATGGCCTTGTCATAGATATACATATAGATCATTAAGTTATCATGTAAACATGTACTGTACCTGTTGAGAGCTTTTTTAGTTCATTCCTTAGTTTTTAAGTACTATACACAATGGCATGTTTATGTTCTGGAAGATATTGTCGTCTAGGTTTGTTAGCAATTTCAGGTCAGACATCGTTTCAAACTGAAAAAATATTAAGATACATATTTGTATGAATCTGTCATAATAAATGGAACAGAAAGATTGCATTCAAAGAGGCAACTAAATTGTAGTTATTGTACCTTGTTCTTGGTGACTAATTCTTCAACATATTCATTGAGGCCTATTTTTACAAGAAAGTCTTTAGCTTCAGTGTTCTACATAATAAAAAAAGAATGTACGTAACAATGATTGGTAACATATCTTGTGAATACCCTGGATTTTGACTCTCTGATCTAACTACTGTACGTGTATACTTAGATTTATCCAAAAGAAACTATAAAATCTCAGGTGATATAATATATAAGTGTTAAATTATCAGTGCCAGTTCATTCATATAAACAGGAGGCTGAAGCAGTCGTAGTAAGCACACGTTTATGATTTGAAAGACCTTTTTAATGTTTAGGTATTGGATTGCGAATTGGAAATAAATTCGCTCATCGATTGCCCTTGTCCTTGAGTTGACGATATAAATCCTTAAAGCTAGTGATCCTTAAGCAATCAAAAACCTGAAAGTGTAGCACCAATCTATGTTATCTCCCCGTTATGCTTTAATGAACACGATTTCATCCAGAATTCATTTACATAAGTTTAATATTGGCTACAAATGCCACATACTGTATAACTTAATGGCGGTCATCAAAACCACTATACACAGTGTTTGTTACCGAAATCTTACAATTCAGGATGTTAAAGTTCAAAATTTTGAGACCTTTTTATTTCAGGAACTAAGTCGTACGCTTACCTTTAAAGAACCCATCAATAACTTTAATGTAGATGAGAAAATCGCTTGAGTAAAATTCTGAGTGAAATCGTAAAAGTACGGGAAAACGGTGAGTACTTCAAGTAACCCTAATGTCAGAACTCGTTACCAATCTTCGTAACATCCAAAATATATATTTACAAAGTATATGTTGTGGAATATGAAGCGTAATTACCGCCAAAATTACACTTTCAAATTTGATGTTCTCTTTTATCATTCGGATAGTTTGCATTTAATGAAACGGTTGCAAATTTTGATTTGACAAATTCGAATGCGCTATTGATACAGCAAATTAAGCGTAACAACCAAATTTACTGTCGAAGTCAATTTTAATGTGATATCCAAATTCGGTTTGTTTTCCAAATTTACTGTCGAAGTCAATTTTAATGTGATATCCAAATTCGGTGTGCTTTCCAAATGTATGTCTGTCAAAACAAAATATAAAAAGTCAATTTTAATGCTGCTTGATCAAATTTTGTGTTGCTTGTGGACTTTGACCTCCGATCATTCCCAACCGAATGGGACTGGGAACTAGAACTAAGGACTGTGTCACTGTTGCCCCGTGGTATATTCTAATATGGCGGGCGATGGTTCTGGCACAAGCTCTTCATCGCGGTCGCGTGCTATCAATCTTCTACGCGAAGCAACAACTCTAATTGCAAATGTATCGGGAGGTTCGTCTCCAAGTACTCTGCCGAGTACTTCTTCTGCCACGAACGTTAATTCAGTAAGGAATACCACTCCGAACACCGCGTCTGCGCCACATAGTACGACGGTGCTTGGTAACTTTCAAAACCTTTTTGGCCGATCCCACGATGGAACATTCATTCACGACAGCAGAGTTCAAGACCATCAACGTCAAAAAGGACAAAAAAAATAAAAGGTTTTTTTCAAGTAAAGGAGACGTGGACTCATGAATTTAATTGTTTAGCCAGCTGTAATCAAAGCCATGCACCCTCACGGAAAGACAAATTCGATCTACAAAATGCTGGCCTTGGGCGCAAGAAGATTGTATTTTCAAGCAGTGGGGATGCCTTTGCCGTTAAGGATAAGCTCTATGAAGTATATCCCAAGCTTAAAGAAGGAGGTGGCTTTGAAATATTAAGAAGCGGTTCAACGGCAAACGAGTTAGTGTGTATAAAGCCCCCGATGGCTGGATATTCTGTACCTTTCCTTAGGGATGTTTCAGGACTGTCTCAAGCTCTTGCTTATATACGCCCGTTGCAAAAACATTTAAGCATGGCATTAGTTGAAGAACCGGAAGTTGAGGTACTGATAAATTAGTTTACCTCTCTACTTGTCATTGTTAAATAATGTATTCAGGATCAATTATTACACAAGCTTACAGTACCTACATGACATTTGTTTACACTTGTAGATTCTTACACCTGTTAACACACTGACAGTAAAATGTGTTCACTGTGAAGCTGATCTGCCCATGAGAAATGTAAGAGAGCACAAATCTGTTTGCCCTGCAAAAGGGAAAAGATATGGTTTTGGGGTTTTTTTGTAAAGTGAATATACTGTACTAAAAGTTTTTCCCAGTTTTCTAAAAGAAGTATGTTTTATATAAAATATTTCAGTGACATGGAAAGTATTGACCTTGTCAAAAAGGGAACAAATTTCGAGGTATTAAAATTATAAGTGTACAATTTATATACATACAATATACATATATATACATATATATATATACATATATACATATATACATATATACATATATACATATATACATATATACATATATATACATATATACATATATACATATATATACATATATACATATATATACATATATACATACATATATACATATATACATACATATATACATATATACATATATCTATCTGTCCGTCTGTCTGTCCGTCCGTCTGTCTGACACACACAGACACACATACAGACACAGACACACATACATATATATATATACCGAGCTACACTGATGACAGTATATATATATATATATATATATATATATATATATACCGAGCTCACTGATGACAGACAGACAGGTGTGTCTGTGTGTGTGTTTGTATGTGTGTGTGTGTGTATCTGTCTGTATGTGTGTGTCTGTGTGTGTATATATATATATTTTATATATATTTACTGTAAATCGCTAATTAAATTTTATTTTCTAGGGTTCACTTCTACAGCTAAGAGAAATGTTTCCTGTGGCATCAGAGGAAACACTTCAAAACATCCTAGAAGCATCTTTCGGTGATGTCAATACAGCAATAGAAACATTACTAACAGGCGAAGGAGATGACGATTTCACTGGTATGGTTAATATTATCGTCAGCAGCCCCCACCCCCCCCCCCAAAGAAGATCCTACAATAGCTGACAATGATGTGGTCGCCCTACTCAAATCTGTTTATTATTATTGTTATTATGTACTGTTGAGACCCAACCAGGACCAGTTGCGAAAAATGCAACTACAAGGCCTTCTGGCTGGAAGAAGCCGGCATATTAGTATGAAATGACTGTTTTCTTGCGTGATATTGTAAAATAATGCTTTATTGTGTATATAAGTACAAAGTACAAACTGAATTGCAATAAACCTGACAGTATTTAACTCCTAACAAAAAACAACTGTCACAACTGCTCACGCCAGGAGTCATCTGTGAGTTTCTTAACCTAGTATGCCGTCATGACAATAACAATCTTGATCAAGTAAATGCAATAGTTTAACACTTCTACATCGTCATTGTGGACATCTACATAAGAGTATTTAAATCAGTTAAATTTATTTTTGTGTTTATTTAGGGGGTGACAGTTATGGAATTGACCTTCTGTCCAATATTTTACCTGAAACTGAAAGAGAGGCTACCAAACCACCATACCTGGTCTTGGCAGAATTTAAATCAACAACTGTTTCTGTTGATTCTCCCAGAGAAGTGTTTCATATTGACCGTATGCAGGATCCAAATGATTTAAAGTTAGACATCATGGGTTGTTACAAATCTTGGAAGAGAAATCTCAAAGCAACTCCTAGAATCATTTTTGAAAATGAAACTGGTGTTGGCAGTGGACCAGTCAGTGAGTTTTTAAACTGTACAATGAAACTGGTTACAGAAGGATTTGTTAATATGGGTAAGACAACACTCTTTTTTGAAGGAGAAAAAGACCACAAGATTCCTGTTCATAATACTGCTGTGCGACAGGCTGGTGGATATCGTGCAATTGGAAAAATTATTGGGCATTGCATTTTACATGGTGGTCCATTGTTGTATGGTCTTTCTGAATCTGTTATCGATTTTTGGGTAACAGGTAGTCACAGCAAAATAGTTTTACAGGATGTTGCTGACACTGAGCTAAGAGAGCTTTTGGAAGAGGTATAAATTATAGAATATCAGGGATGGATTTACTGGGGGGGGGGGGGGTGCAGGGGGGTGCTATTTTTCATGATAAAGCAAAAAAATATTAGAGACAAAATGAGATACAGTAATTTGAGTAATAACATGCATGATGATAAGTAAACTGTGAACAACAATTACAATTCAAATACAGTAGTCAAGCAAGACTAGTGACTAGTGCCTTGCTGTAGTGGTATTAGATATTCATGATTGTGACCATGACTAGACTATCTGGTGACTGTTGCATCACTTGCATGTATCATGTTTGATAATATTTTGCTAGCTTTGGCCCTTTGGATGCATCATGCATGCCTGATCCCTCTGACTCTGGAACCCATCTAATTGATCTAAGCAATATTTATATTTTTAAATTTTAATTCTCTTCTACTTTTCAAAAGCATACTATGAAGTTAAGATAATAGAATCTACTGTAATACACTATTAACTAATAACTATTATATTTATAAACTTCTCCCTGTCCCTCAGTCCCTACAAGGCTACAACTAGCTACTCAGTAACTAAGTTGTACAGTTGTACTGCAGACTGCGTGGAGGCTGTTTTGCCAAATTGCCAGAACACTGATGCAGTGATGGGCGGGCGGCGTGCATGACCGCCAGAATACTGATGGGCACGCATGAGCGACACAACTCGGCACCAGAGCACCCCCCTACCAGATCATGCTGGATCCATCCCTGTAGAATATTATAATTGTAATAAAACCAGGGCTCAAAATAACAGCGCCAGTCACCGGTCAATGACAGGCCAAATTTTAAATGTGACCAGTCAAATTTGTATAACGCCGGTCATTTTGACTGGTCATATTACTTTTATTACTTCCATTTGAAGGAACTTAAAATGAGTGTTGTGCTGTTTGTATACTTGTTTCATAATGTCTGATATATATTGAAGTGAACTGTGCTATGAGCTTTACAGGTTTTTTGTTGTGTTGTGGGTTGTTTTTTTTTGGTTTTTTTGGGGAGGGGTGTCGTGAAGTTTGACTTTGACTGGCCAAAAATTGCCTTTGACTGGTCACAATTGAAACTGACCAGTCACCATGACCGGCATTTTTGAGCCCTGTAAAACTGTATAAAAACAACCATTTGTATTGAAGTACGGACATAACAGCAAACATTATTTTCAATATTTCAATGATTTGTGTTTTCCACATCTCATATGACACTTAAATGTTGTGAAATTTACAGTATATAATCTGTGAAATCATCAAAACAGTAAAACACTTAAACATTCAATCAACTACAAACGAATGCAGATTGTTTTTAATTTTAAGCATTTTTCTTTTATTATTATACTATTGTTTTTTAACACAGGCACAGCAAGTGGAGGCGACAACAAAGCCTAGTGATGAGTTATTTTCAAACTTTACTTCCTATTTTCTGGAAGCAGATATTGATCCAGATGTTGCAAAAGGGCAATGGCCAACAGCAGTTGAAAGTTTACTTACATTCAACATCACTGATAAACGAAGAATGGAAATGGATGACATTGCTCAAGGTACATGTAATAATGTATTGCATTTTCTATTAAAGCGCCTTTCTGGACTTTGGTGATATTAAATATTTAATTCTGAGATAAATTTATCTTGTCAGCTGAACATTTTTGTGAACTTTTTTGCTGTTAAAGTTAACGGAAGTGACGTCAACACCGGAATTTGTGCTATAGTAGAAACACGCAGTTACCGGTATAGACATATTGAAAATATATCACTCGATTCTGAACCGAACAAGTAATATTTGATGAAAATAAACAGAAATTCTCAAATCCATGACTTGTTTGTATAAAAAACCCTAAAGTTCTAAAACAGATTCCTGGGTTGATGTCATTTCCATGAAATTTAAGAGCAAAAAAGTGCACGAAGATGAAATTTTCGTCTGATAAGATATATTACAATTTTTTTCAGAAGTATCCAAACTGAAGATTGAAAATTTGTAAAATCCCCAATGCCATAGTCCGGATATGCATTTTTTGTTGCAAGCCCAAGGTGGTCAAATGTATACTACAGTATGCGTGTGTGTGTGTATATGTATGTGTGTGTGTGTGTGTGTATATGTATATGTATGTATGTGTATGTATGTATATATTGTATGTATATGTATATATATGTATGTATATGTATGTGTATAATCCCCTTGAATATTGGACCTGTCATTTCTCCCACCCCCTCAGTCTGCTTATTGATCGACTGTTAAAAATAGCAAATGATTTAACTTTTCCCATCTCATTAATTATTAGTTAGTTCATTTTCCGTGCATTTGATTGGCTACTTTCTACCTGTGACACCCTTTTGGCATATATATAAGCCCTATTTATTTTATTTCATCTCGTCTTACTCTGATGAAGGGCTCCGCTCGAAACGTCAGTGTCTCGTCACTAAATTCTTGGCAGTTTACCACCTTTTCACTTTGCTATATATTCAAAACACTGTCTACGCAGCACTCTACTTTACACACACACACACACACACACTAAAACTTGTGCAAGCATAGTATTAGTTATTAATTAATGCTGACATATCATCTGTTCCTGTTAGGGATGAACGAAACTGGTGTTCATGATTTACTGAAGGCCAACAGAGACATGGCATCTATACTTTTTCCACGGGAAAATGAAGCAAAGGTGTTTTGTAATGACCTCAAGTCAAAGATATGGATCACTGATGATGAGGAAAGTGATGAAAGCTCTCAAACTAAATCATGTTTCTTCACATACATGGAAGAACTGGACAAGTCGATACAGAGTGAGAATGATGATATTTATATTAACGATAATGCTAAACTTTATTAATTCCTTACACCTCCAAACCAGCAAATAGAAATAATAATAGTACTACATTATCATCCTAACAGACTGTTCTATTGCATCAACAGAAAACCTTGATTTAAATTCCCTGTGCCAATTTTGGTCAGGAATGCCACACCTTCCACCAAGAGAGGACAAATTAAAAGTTGTGCTGCAAAGAAGTGATATCCAATGGCCAACTGTTGAAACATGCTTCCTCACATTGTACCTGCCTTTACATCACAAGTCATACTCAGATTTCAAGAAAATTATGGATATTGCCCTAAGTTTGGAAGTGAAGGCTATGTTTTTGCCTGATTACTACATCTTTATAAGCCTCAAGTTTAAAAGCCTGTTGGGGACGCTTGCTAAGGTCTTTATTTACTGGATAATAATACTAAATCATTTATTTAAACAAGTTATGAACACAGTTTACAACCCACAACCTTTAAACAAAACAATAGCAAGTGTCTATAAATATGATCTTGTGTTAAATGTTCATTTTATGTTTTAATATGTTATGTTACTTTAAGATTAAAACTACAGTACAACACTGTACAGTATATACAGTCATATGAATAAAAAAAAAATGTTTTAGTTTAATTTTTGTCCTAGAAAGTCTAAAACTTCTAAATAAATGTCAACACCATTTACATCAGAATCCCGAAGTGGATTGATTGTTCTAACAAGTTCTAGCTTGTCATTCTCAGATAAATCAATGACAGTGTCTGGTATCTCCACATATTCCACTATTTCATCCCATTCTGGTGATGGTCCTTCCCAATCAATACCATAACTTTCATCCTATGGCAGCAACAACAATGAAATGGAGACATAAATAAAATATAGATAAAATACTTGTATAAATACTTATATATAGATAAAATACTTGTACTGTACCTCAATTGAGTTGTCAAATTCTATTGAAGTCCTGTTATTGCTATTGGACATGGACAAAACCCCCCTGATCCATAACTGATCAGGTGAAAGACCATTTTCTGTACCAATTGGGCTCCTACTATGTCCAGCAGTAAACAAATCCAGGTTTTTGTTAATTCGTGGTACAAAGGTATAGTGGAGAGCGAAGATGTGCTTTTCACTTGATAAATCTAGTATGTTGTTTGTCTCCATATGGTAGAATAAATGGTAGAATGTAAATGTGCAGCCAAAAAACAAATCCCTCCACAGCCTTTCTATGCGCTGATTGTGGACACTACGGCCAGCTATGTGGCTTCCTCGGTTAGGTCCACGAAGTGGGTGGCTTAACATATACCATGCCACATCAACATTCTCACCACCTTTATCAGAGCGTACCCTCGATGGTAGGCCATAGGTTTGTACAGCTTTTTGAAACAGGTAATAAACAGTGGAAGCTCTGTTATTCGTATTGGCACGCAAAAAAACAATCATCCGAGAATAGCCATCTATCCCTCCATGTATCACAATCCTCCACCTACATATTTGAAAGTAAAAAATATACATTACATAAAAAATACACACTGAAGTGAACTGACAACTAAATGTACAGTGTTTACAAACATTACAATGTAAACCATGGAATGTGGGATATACCA
The DNA here is from genome assembly GCA_035772405.1 of Chrysogorgia sp. JL179-B06. NCBI lineage: Eukaryota > Metazoa > Cnidaria > Anthozoa > Scleralcyonacea > Chrysogorgiidae > Chrysogorgia > Chrysogorgia sp. JL179-B06. The sequence continues at coordinate 55,918 of JAYKKM010000502.1, read as the reverse complement.
CACTGCTTTACATATACACACACATGTGCATATAGAATACTATAAAGAGTTGGTACAGTGTATACCGGTACTGCTGAAATTCTGTATTGTCGGCAGTATACCAACTTTTTATAGTACGGTATTCGATTTGTATTTCTACACTGCCTATGCAGCACAACACATTTATATCACATATACATATACATATGCATGTATAAAATACCTGATAAGCTTATGGTTTCCGTCTATATGCCATAATGCTAACGGTCCACGAACTCGATAACGACGGCGATTCAACATATTCAGTTCCAGCGCTCTCAAAGCCGTTCCTTGTGGATGAACACGACGAACGGATTCGGTTTTGCTGAACCCTGAGTCCACGGGCTTGCAGAAATCCCGTCATTCTCCTGTAACCAGCATTGGGAAACGCTGTCATAATATCTTGAACTGCATTATCCAGTTGGGTATCAGTGTGCCTTTAATATTTAACTGAAATTCAGCCATGCGTCGTTCGACAGTTCGAGTACTAACACCAAGCAAGTTACTCATCTCTACCACAGTAAAATTATGTGATACAAGAAATTCCAGCTGTTCTTCAGAAATAAACCATCTCGGCCTGCCGGAATTACCAGAATAAATTTTTGATACCTGATAGGATACAGAGTTGGAGCTGTCGAGGTTGTGCAGACAAGCACGAGCATTAAATATCAGAGTGATTACTTCATCGGGAATGTCGATATAAGTACACACAGTAGCTAGTACCCAACCTAAACTGCAGCAAGCTCCTTCCACTGCTTCGCTTCCCGACTGTAACTGGCAAATGATTTGCAAACAAGCTTCGTGTAAACGACGCTTGATATAGTTCCCAGTCATGATCGGAGGTCAAAGTCCACAAGCAACACAAAATTTGATCAAGCAGCATTAAAATTGACTTTTTATATTTTGTTTTGACAGACATACATTTGGAAAGCACACCGAATTTGGATATCACATTAAAATTGACTTCGACAGTAAATTTGGAAAACAAACCGAATTTGGATATCACATTAAAATTGACTTCGACCTCACAGTAAATTTGGTTGTTACGCTTAATTTGCTGTATCAATAGCGCATTCGAATTTGTCAAATCAAAATTTGCAACCGTTTCATTAAATGCAAACTATCCGAATGATAAAAGAGAACATCAAATTTGAAAGTGTAATTTTTGGCAGTAATTACGCTTCATAGTGGAACAGATCATGCTATTCTAGTTGATAGTGATAAGTGCCCAAACTGTGAAAATCCAAATAACCAGTGTGTTGATTACTTTGTGGCAAGAATAAAATGCAAGACCATCTTGCACATTGGGAAGAAAGAGATGAGTGGTTCAATATGGACAACATTACTGTGCCATATAAAGAAGTATGGCATGGCTCAAGATTTCGCGAACTTTCCTATTTCTGGGATGAATTAAGAGAGAGTTATATGCCAACACGTTGCCCAAACTGCTTCAACATCATATCTGTTGATGAAATTGTTCAGGCCGCTGGTGTGAATGGACTTTTAACCAACAATCCAATTCATTTATCCTGCACTGAATATACATTCGACTTTATTTATACTGTAGCAAGTATGAAAGGAAGTCCTCTCAACCAAGAATTCATCCTCCATGAAGATGGATTCAATGCTTTTTCTAAAAAATCAAGAGGGATTGCAGCAATACATGTCAGTAATGCATGTACTAAAAAAGAATTGAGACTCTGTGGAGGAAATCTCCGTGTCTATAGTTTCATTCCTACGCATTTGCTAAAGAAGGTATTCCACACAAAATTGATGCTTTTCTGAAACGATTGGTTGATGAAATAACGGAGCTATACATCAAGGGCATTGATGTTCATGTCCCTAAAGCCATTGAACTTTCCAATTACTCGATTACGGAAGGAAACCACAAAGTACGAGCATTACTTTTACTGGGTACAGCTGATTTTAAGGGTCATCAAGAGATTATCTTGTATGCAGGAGGTACGAACAACTAAATAAATATAAATGCTTGAAACAACTTACAAACTACATAATAGTGATTGGTGAAAACCTTTTGCTTTTTAATTAGTGCTGTAATTAGTAATAATTACCAGTATTGTTTTATGCATTGTGTTTTCAGTTTTCTGCCTACACTACATGCACATGTATGGTTATAAATTAGGGTGCTTAATTGTCTTGAATGTGTGGTTTTCACATGTCATAGCCGGCATGTTGATGTACCTCAATAATTACTGTAGCTTCTTTTGTTAGGTACACTAACATGTCTGCCATGCCCTTTGTATCTTTGTCACATGACTGAAAACCATCTATAAGGTTGGAAGTATTGAAATATTTTTGTCTTATATTTAGGGTAAAGTTTCATAAATCCCACCACCTTCCAAAACTTTAAGTAAACCCCACCCCAGCCTGCAATTTATTTGCAATCTCTAACATATAAAAGTAAGACCTCAGTTGCTAACTTTGAATTACAGTAGTAATGGATTGTGCCTCTGAAATTTATTTTAGGTGGCAAAGTTGGTTGTCGACGCTGTTTAGTCCATGGAATATATGTACCCTGCAAGAGGCATTATTATTATGGCAATTTTTGTCAGCGTTATCGCAATCCAAGTGCTCTTCGAACTGCTGCGTACCAGTTAGATAACGGAAAGAGGGTAGATGCTGCCACAACAGGACGTGAGCGACAACAAATTCAGACTGAAACTGGAGATTCTGTTTGACCTGTACAAGTTGTACAAGTTTGACCCAGTCTTGGATATGACCATTGATCGTATTCGTATGCACCTAACATTTAATATGCTCAAAAGAGAGTTTCTAGACAAGATGTGGTCAGATATTGGGGGAAATGCAGGAAAAGCAGTCAATGACAGAGATCCTGCTGAAGGTGGGCTCCTTGTTCGTGAGGAGTTTAAGTCTGCTCTTCAAGCTATTAAGTGGACGACAGAGGAAAGGGCAAAGTGTGTTGCCAGAATGACGACCTTGACAGACAAGCTTGGAGGTTGGAAGTCGAATGAGTTTAAAAGGTACTGTACTGTATATACTTAGGGAATATACAGTAAAACCTACTCCGTGTGTATGAATGTATAGATCTACATGTACAGTATACTGTACATTGCTGGGAGATGTAGAACACGAGAGATGTTTACAGGGAACAGGCAGTTATCTGACTTCTGGAGTGCTCTACAACGTATTTACATGTATACAGTATCATTGATAACAAAATACTTTTTACTTAATAAACTTATTGAAATAGCGATGTTGACATGACCTTTGGATGCTATTGCAGGATACCCGTTTATAAAATAACATGTACGCTACGCAGGCTCTGATTGGTCAATACCCGTGTTTGGATCAGGCCATCCAAACACGGAAATTTCCCACCAAAAACTTGCTTAGGTTTTGCTGCTATTTTATAAAATAAATTCCTACCGGTTGTTATCCAAACACTTGGGAAGTTGCTGAACTTTTGAAAAGCTAAAAAACACTCGCCTAGCGGCTCGTGTTTTTTTACGCTTTTCTCCAATCTCGCAACTTCCCACGTGTTTGGACCACAGTATCGAAACACGGAAACCATTAGGTATTTCTTTAAGGTAATACCTGAGTAATTATTTCCGAAATGAAAATTTGCTGCAACTTACCAGTCTTAAAGTTATTGACATACTTATATTAAAACCAAAAAAAGGTTGGGGTCACCGACCTTGTTTAGAAGATATGGCTGGCATATTGCAGATCACCTCTTACTCAGTATGGTGACGTCATTGTGACCAATTTACGAGTTGAGTAAAAACCGCATTGCATAACTATTTCTTGAACCTATTGACAAATATAATTCTTTATTTTTCACAACTAGTATACTTTTATATAAGAACTATGGCCTTAAACCGGCATTATCAAGTAGTTTACAAACCTACTTGCACAGGGAGCCCCAGCTAGACTTGTGTAACCGTTCTCGGAAAAAAAGGATTTAGTCCCTTAATAACTCTTCCCTACCAGTACATAAGCGGCCATTGTTAGATTTATCACTAAATTGTCCTAAAATGGTCGGAATTTTTTGAAAGCATAAAAACACCGATTATTGAATGTGCGCAGTAAATGTGCGCAATGCAAAACTGAGGAATCACCCATTCACAAGTATGGAAGAAGGTTGATTTTTTCAGTGAATTGAAAGAAAACTTCAATATTTCACTCCTGTCTGCTTCCCTGTTTCCCCCACCTTTTATCTTGATTGTTTCTGAAAATACCAAGTAATTTTTTTAACCTCTAGAAACCATTTTGCTAGAGTTGTGGCAACTGTCTGTTCAATGTAGATGGACTCATGGACCACTGTTGACATGTACATTTTTGTTACATATACAGTATATGCTGTACTTTTTGCCCAACAAATTTCACTTAATTACTACTGTAGGATCACACATGAATGGCCTATTGACTATTACTGTGTATGTAATTAAAATGAACCACACAAATGTCCAAAGCATGAACCAAAGTAATAGTAGAAAGCATACCATTTTGTTTTAAACTGTTGTCTTGATGCACACTTTGTTTCAGAAATCAAGGACGGTTTGTTCTTGTCGTTATAGTAGCCAAAATCATACCCTGAAATGCGGTCATTTAGGAATTCCAACATAAAGTAACGTTGCAGTTTGATGAATACTTTTAGCATTTCTTTCACTACCTATAATATCATGCATCAGGGGGTAAACCATCAACTACATGGTAAAATGCACTCTGTGTGTTCAAATGGACTTTCTGTTTATTCCATACGTTTTGCTAAAGTATTCACCATAAGAAGCTACTTGCTGCCATTGAGCATCATAACCAGCACGTGTTATCAGGGCAGTTCTTTTTCATGTAATATATGAAACACGAGGAAGAGTGTTTCATATCCACTTTGTTTGTAATATGTAAGTCTTTTCTGGTTGGTTTCCAGGTCTTGAAATGTATTGATATTAACTAAGTTGTAGTTAACAAGAAGTGTTTCCGACCGGGTATTTACTTCTAAGTGTGACACAGTAATTAAGACCAGCGGTAATCACACACGGCGTGACAATCACGAAGTATTTTTTTGAGAAAAGTACTGAGATGTTGTTGTGACAGAAGAGAGAACTTCTTGAGTATAAGCAAGTGAAGAGAAAGATTATGATATTATGAAAGATTGTTGAAACAGAACCGAAGTGTAGTCATTTCACTTTTTCACAATTCCACAGATCTATCCGAAATCGGGATTCGTCGTATTACCTTATATCAAAGGTGTTTTTGGAAAGATTTCTAGAGTTTTGAAAACGAGAGAACGTAAACGTTATCTGCAAACCTATACGAACGCTTCACCACCAATTCCCTAAATCCAAGGACAAGTGAGCGACAAAATATCAAAAGTGTTGTATATAAGATTGATTGCTCGGAGTGTGATTTTAGCTATTATGGACAAACGGAAAGAGCTTTTAAAACCAGAATCAACGAACATGAACGCACGGTATCAATATTTGACAAGAAATCGAAAATAACACCCTACTGTCAACAAAGCAAGAAATTACCATGAACGATTATTCCCTGACATCTATAAATCACTTTCCTATCATATTTACATAACCATTGAACCTATCCAAGTCAGCTTTGACCTGTATTTAATCTTTTAACCGACTAAGATCATAGTTTTTATATCGAAACTTACGTTTTTAACTAGTCAGTGTCAACTCCTTATTTTATTAAAGTTTTAATGTATCCTGACTGCAATTTTAGTATATATATATTTATATATTTTATAATTCCATGTTTTTGGAGTGTATTTAAATAAGACAAACTTAATTTTCATTTTTCGTTTTAACAAACCATCCACCCTAAACATCTTACCACCCACCTAAACCTAAAATCCTAACCACTGGGACCTCAATATATGAAAGTTATGAAAAGTGATTTCGGACACAAAGTGAACTCCGCCGTACCTGAAGCGTCCGTTATAACGTTAACGCTAGCGATTGTTGCGTAGACGTACTTACTTATGGTTATAGTTATCTTGGAAATGTCTATTATCAAAGTGATGTTGATGGGCAGCATGTACGGTTGGTTTGGAACAACGTACCTAAACAAGCAGTGTGCGTTTATCGCGTGCATGGCGGTGTGGCGCACATTTCAATTCCAAGTCCCACATGTGTTTTCCTATGGACATTGGCATATGTTGCATATGACAAGGTAACATCATATTCAGCAGATCGCTTCTCGGCCTTCTGGCAGTAAGCAATACCGTGGCGTTCGTGAGTTATCTCCGAGATCTTCGAGATTGTTCCGACTGCTGTGGGTGCATCCATGCTCTGGCGCTGCTAGCCCAGTAACACCCGCACAGTCTCTTTGAGTTATTAACGCTTGGTCCTCCTTCCGCTCGTGGTTTTGGGCACTTGGTTAGCGCTTCTCTTGTTTCGTGGGAGCTGAATCCTGCGCGGTGTGGTCGCCCATCGTTTTCGTTGGTCGGTGGTGTGTGCCCTTGTCTCCTGTTTGGGACTCAGGGGCTGATCCGTAAGTTTGTTTGTTATTGTGTGTGCGATTATGGTTACTCCATACGTAAATCGCAAGGCGATTGGGGTTTTCCCATCGCTGGCTTTAGCCAATCGTCCTCGTGTTACCTTTAAGGAGTTGGCCGCCGAGCTAAAACGTCAGCTCCCGGCCAACTACTTGCAAACCTTTGATTGTGTCGAGCTGTTCGCCCTTAATAAGGTTTGCCTGACGTTCTCCTCGGGCAATGTGCTCGGACTCCTCGGACAACTGTTTTGGCTGCGGCGGGCCTGGCCATGAGTTTGTCAACTGCCCGTTTATCAGATCCCGGCCGTAGACGCCAACCTGGCGCCTATGACCGATGCACCACCGCCGCTGTTCTCGGCCGCAGTAGCGCTCTCCATCGATCGTGCGGCCGAGGCCGCCATTGCCGCTGACCTTCGGCTGGCGGAGGGTTAGACCTCCCACTGCCTCTGTCTCCTGTCCCTCGGGCCAGCGGTTGGACAGTGGTCCCAGGCCATCATTCACCGCCAACAATTAATCCTTCGGTTGACGCCTTTGACACTGCCAACCCCTTCGCGGATTTGGCTACCCTTGATGGTCCGAGGTGTCCTCTGCCTCGCCTGCCCTTGAAGTGGAGCCACCGCTCCCTGCCCTCTGCATCTAGACTGCCTGTCAATCGCCCCTGCCCAGTCGGATTCGTCCCTCCCGTGCGCAGCATAAGCCTGTCCTCCTGGTACCAAACCCTGTCCCCCCCCCCGTGGTGGACAGTATTGGAACAATGGAGGTTGAGCTCTCCGGGGTCCCCAAGTTGTGTCTTGCCTTGGAAGGCCCTGTAGAGAGTTCCCTCCTGGTCCCTGTTGTTCGTGATCATTCACCCTTACGATCCGCACCCCGTCTCTATCGCCGTCTCCTCCGCCCGTGGAGGTTTCAGAGTCTTCGGACCCAGTTCCCCCTATTGGTGGAATTGACCAGGCTACGAGGGTTGAACTCTACGTTGTCCCCGAGTTGTCTTTTGCCTCGGTGGACTCTGTTGAGAGTTCCCTCCTAGCCCCCGATCCATCCCCGTTGGTCCCAGTTCCCCCTGTTGGTGGGATTGACCTGGCTGCGGAGGTTGAACTCTCTGTGGTCCCCGTGTTGTCTTCTGCCTCAGTGGATCGAGAGTTCCCTCCTGGCCCCTGTTCCATCCCCGGTTCCTTTCCGTCTCCTGTGCCGTCGCCTTCACCTGTGGTGGATCCCGGGTCCTCGGACCCTGTCCCCACTGCGATTGTGGTTGACCAGACTGCAGAGGTTGAACTCTCCGCGGTACCCAAGTTGTCTTCTGCCTTGGTGGACCCCATTGAGTTCCCTCCCGACCATGAATGTCCTGACCTCCGGTGCTGTGCCTGCAGCTTTGTCATCTCACCCAGCTGGTCAGCGGCCACTTTGCAGTCTGGTCTCAGGGTCACCCTCGCCCAGCCCATCTGCTCGGGACTGTTCATCTGACCCCACAGCGGACCCTCGTACGGGGATTGTGTTTGCGCCGGTTGGGGTAACGTCTTGGCCGGAAATAGACGCTGACGATTCCGATATGCCTGCCTTAATAGCAGAGACGGACCCGGATGAAATGGATCTCCACACCTACAGCTCGACCAACCCTGACCCGACAAACCTCATCCCCGTTCCCTTTCGTTTCCCCCCTCCTTCCCCTCTTTATCCCCAGCACAGGCCCCATGGCTTATTCCCCTCGCTCACCCCAGTGAAGATTTCATTGCTAATCCTGACTCTGTCCCGGACCCTTGCTCGGGCTCCTTCGTCGGCCATTCCCCCCCACCCCACATTGGTCCGTACAGAGTGTGCTGTCTCTTCACCTGAGGTGGAGGACGATTTCCCGCCTCTGAGATCTTCCTCGCTTCCTGCTCCAAAGCGGAGTACCAACCGAAAACCTGGTCCTCCTCGTCCAAAAAAGGGGCCCAGCTGGCAGAAAAAGGGGAAGAAGCGCCGTCCATAGCAGTATAGGCTTAGAGACGATTCAGGTCTCCTGCCTTGTTAAAAAGTCTACTGTAGTCGCTTTCGGCTCGGTAGTCGTCGGTCAGAACCTGACGATAAATCATGTTGTCTCGCGCCATTTATTTTGGCGCGGTCGTTCACGATCCACTTGCCATTATTGCTTGGATTTTCGAACCATACGACCATTAGTCGGGAGTGAGTGGGGCCCAACAGAGCCTCACTTTCGATCGACCGTATCACGAGACAGTGTCATGGCGTATGGAGAGGAGGTCGAAACCCTTATCCTGGTCTTAGTATCTATGTTGGTACCTCCATGAGGTCATTCCTGTTAGCACACAAGTCACCATTGCACTGTGGGGTCCACGTTGTGTACAGGGGATGCCCATCTGATTTACACCGGCGCCAACATCACCATCGTAAAGTTCAGTATCTGGGAGCAGATGTCCAACCTCCCTGAACTTGAGCACGTGGAGACGAAGATGGTCGAGGACTGTGCCGTGTGCAGCTGGGGAGGAAGGAGGTGGTCCACCGGGTCTGGGTGGGCAACATCGCGTCAGACGGAATCCTGGGACTGGACCTGATGCGCGTACTCGGTCCGTTACAATATTGTATGCAGAAAGAATATTTTCTTCAAACTGTCTGTTGTTACAAATGTTTCTAATTATTTCCTATTTCCATAGTATTTTTACCTGTACAATACAATACAATACAATACAATACAATTAATGTAAACAAGTAATGAATTCACTAAATATAGTAAAAGCAAAGAGAGAAATTCTTCATAGCTTTTTTACTTCTTTACCATTATGGCAAAACTGGCACTTCAAGTTCTTCCTTCAAAACATCAATATATATAATACAAGCTCCATGTGGTACATTTCCATTAGTTTTTCTTGTTCCAACAAAAACCGAGCTTGCTATATTATTGTTACTTATTATTCTTACTATGTTTTTGACAACAGTGACATCCTGCATTCCCGTTCGTTAGTTCGATTTGCAGTTCTAGGAAGAAGACAAAAAATATGCTATGAAAACAACCATGTTATCTATTGTTAATATATATACTCATCCACATTATGCATGTGCCGTACTTACCTTACAGTAGAATTGTTGCCTGGTTCAAAAAAGGCATGGAATGTTTTTCATGTTTTTCAACAAAATCAAAGCATGTCATCTAAATTATCAAATTAAATAAATGCGGTACGTACGTACTTTTCGTGATATTGAGTGTCAAAGTTAGCGCTTTGGGAAAGAATATATGGAGTTTATGACGTATGCAGTGGACTAATATTCTGATTGTATTTATGCATAGTTGTACACTGCAAACGTCATCAAGCAATGTAAAGTCTAACTAACTGCATGCTTAGATTTCTCCCAAAAAAGTCCATCCATGTTAAACTTTGAGATTTTATAACTTATACATTATGCACGAGATTCACTTGACATTTTCAGAAAGCACCGTTGATTAAAATAAAAACAATGCTAGCAATTTTTTCACTTCATAGACACTTTAAGGAGTACTAATTTACCATATATGTTGTGTAAATTAAAGGTCTAAAATCCATCCATTTTATGTGATCAAATGACTGCAAAACAACACTAAAAGTTAATTTTTTTACTATTACAGTATCTGATATCAAGTTCCTGAATGGTTGTTAAAACACCGATTAGAACAAGCTTTGACATTTGGTGATGGAAATTGCCTTTTCAGAGCAGCTTTCAAGGCTGTTAATATCATCCAAAAACTCAATGCTGATGAATGTCATCATTGGATGATGCTTGGCGCTGTTGTGTGTGGAGTACCGCAGGAAGAAGCTATCAAAGAAAAGGTAAATATCTATATTTGAAAGCGTTAATAAAATGTTGCTATATGTGTGCATTCTAGTCGAAACGTTGAATACTCAATAACTATTTTTACGTTATTCGGGGTTACCATTGTATATTCACTAGCTTTTGCTATGTTGTACCACAGAATCGCATGGTTCAACCACATGTTGGTATTATTGTCAATATTCTTGTATATTTATCACTAGATTGCTAACTTGTTTCCCAAGAGCGCCATTGAAGAAATTATAACTACAGACAGCATCCTTAACTCAGACCCAGTTGTAAGTGCAGAAAGTCAATCAGCCCGATTGAATGCTATATACAAAGGAGAAATAGCGAATTCCTTTAAGGATGGCTCATACACAAGTACTGTTAGGCTTAATTTGTCTAAAAGAGTAAAAGACTTTTCGTTTAGACCGATTCACACAGTTCAAGTTTATTTGATAGTAGTGGCGTCATCTTGCATTTAACAAACGTTGACTAGAAAAGCTGGGACTGTTTACACTTTAAAAGTAGGTTTGTCAAGAAGTAAACCACTCACATTTGTCATGGACTTCACTAGAATCACAATAACCAAGAGATTTCTGACAAGTCCCAGTACTTTCCTATTATATATATTCATGAAAGAAACTTTGATAGTGAAACTGTCATTTAGTAACGTTCCACTCTTTTATAATGCGGATGGTATTTTCTTACAGACATATAGAAGAGGAGTATATTATTGTATATTTTTATTTTGCTTGTTATTTATGAATCAGGATTAATTCCATTTTAGTGTTACCATCACAATACAGTCGCTGGAATGCATGGAACAACGTTCCATTCTCTCAAGGATCTATCAAAAATGCTATCCATGCAGCGATCACATTTTGCAGTGATCAAAATATAATTTAATTTGTATAGAGTAAGCTGGAGCTGATAAGGCTCTAATCTGCATGTATATACAGTATTTGTATGTACACTCATTGATGCTTATTACCTATTTTGTATATAGGGGTCCTGCACGTTGTTTGTCTTTCGTCATTCTTTGACATGACCTTTTATACGTATTGTACTTTCAAAGGATATGAGGCTTTTAATTTGGTCTGCCATGGAAGTGCCTCTGACGAACAAGCCGTCAGGATGTTATGGTGCAGTATGGACACTTCATGACGCTCACAACCTCCAAATCATGCTGTGCCTCTAAAACCCTGTCATTATGGTAAATAGTCTCATGTGGCTTAGGCCGTTATACATTTATTATTACTTATGTTGTGTATCATTTGTTTTCCTTGCAGGATTCAATACCTTTCATTCACCAAGTCATCTACTATGCTGCACTGAGAACTTTTTCCATCACTTGGAAAGAACTAATGAGAAATTGATTTCATGCAAAACATGCTTGCAAAAGTTTCATGACCACTGTGCTGGGATATTACCGGTTATGAAACAACACTTCCCAACAAATAGTCTCCCTCGCAGCCGCTCTTAGTGTGTCACCCGTTCCCCCTGCGAGCGGCTGCTTACGCGAGCGCCACATTCCTTTCCTGACGATTAGCCAATCACAGCTTGGTTCTTAAAAACTGAGAACCGTCCCGCGAGAGCCCCTCGCGCCAAATTTGATATTGTAATCAAAATGGCGTCACTGGAAAAAGTATTTTCATACGTGGCTAAGAAATTTAATATAATGGACCTGAATTCCCGCCAGAAGGACGCAATTAACAATTTTGTACATGGAAAAAGGCTAATCATCCTACGAACTACACGACGGACGCAGCTGAACGCGGCCGAGTCGAAGGTTTAGTAAAGGCGCCACAGGCTGCCACCATACGACCCATGATGACCTCGGAGCACAGCTAAAGTGTGGGAGGGAGGGAAACCGGAGTACCCGGAGAAAAACCCTCGAAGCACGGGAGAGAATCAATAACTCTACTCACATAAATCTCATGAAGCTCAGGAATCGAAACGAGGTTATCACCCATCCAAGTACTAACCTCGTCCGATCGGGCTTAACTTCAGAACTCAGCGGTGAGAAGCAGCGCGCTAACAGCACGCGCTACCCGTGCTTTCCCTGGAAGCGTAGATGTATTATTTATCAAGCGTTACCGTTTGTCTTCGATGCCATGTTGGACATGCCATGTCAGCCAGGATGCCCAGGACACGTTGTTGTTGTATCACCGTTGTCAACCTCATCGCAGACCAAGTCAGATTTCTGAACAGTATGGGAATCAGTGCCGTTAGTTTAAGCAGCGTGGGAAGCGAGGAAGAACGAATGCAGGTCGAACGAGGAGAATTCTCAATTGTATATGGAACACCAGAAGCATGACAATTGAACGAGCACGGTTGCCTGTAAAATACACACTTCATCTTATTGTTATGCTTCATCTTATTGTTGTAGGAACAGTTTGAGACACATAAAACCGATACTAATGCCACAAGTGGTATAGAACAAAATGGGAAAAGAAAATTTGAACTATTCACACCAATGCTAAAAGTGTATGTTTCTATTTAGTATTATTGTAAACCAGTTTTACAGTAAATAAATTCAATCAACAATACCAGCTGGATAATCTACTCAATATGTTCATATTATTATGTTTGTAAAACTTGAATGTAAAAGAAGCAATGATACATCATCCAGAGGGCCTGAAAATTGATGAACACCTGGATAGGGGTGGCATCCTGTCAAGCCAACATTGATTGATAAGATGTGCATTGAAAAAAATATCTGTTGCACACTTAGTGGAAAATGTGGTCTGTAAGTACAGTATTTAACAAAGGTTTTGGTATAGTCGGTAATACTGTATAAAATACAATAAAATTCACATTCATTTGATAGATTTTTTCTTTTTGCACAGATACCCAAAATCAGAACAAAAAACAATATTGGCAAAAGATATAATATTGCCAGCATGTATCCTTCAAACAGGGATAACACTCCTGTCCCAAACATATCGAGTCGGTTTTCTTTGATGTACTGCTGGAAGTATATCGTATAAAGACTGTGAATACTAATTAGATATGAAATGAAGGAAAAACTAGGGAAATCTTTGTCCAAGGTAGATAAAATGGACAAAACTTTGTTGGAAAATCTCCTCGATCTTAAACTAAATCAGTTAGATCCCTCGAAAGTCTGGCTTTATGCTATATAAAGCCCTCCTTCTCGGGATCTAACTTTTACTTGTAGAACCAGAATTTAACATGCTGACTATATTAATCATATCTCTAATTTAGGAGCATTTTTATGGCAATGGACATGGGTTCATTGAGTATCGGTTGAAAAATATCAGGACAGCAAGGCCAGAGAAGCCCTATGTAGAAAGAAATGTTCTACAGACAAGACAATTACTTCTCTCATTTTTACAACGGACATCGAGCAAGAAGTCTGCTGACGTTTCATATAAATATCTCAAATTTAAAACAGTCCTAACCCCAACCCTACACCTAATACTAACCCTAACTCTTACGATAATGCTTTATTTTAGAAATAACATCCGATTTTAATTTCGAATTTTACTAACGATAGTCTATGTGACGTCATTTCGGGATTTATATCAAACTTCACCCAAGAAGTCGCTGTTCTTTCCCAAGATTTGAAAGAAAAGGTACACAGATATTGAGTTAATATCACAAAATTATCACCAGCAGGCTTCTATGGTTTGTCCGGCCTCATCCACTATATGCCATTATAACTTAATATGATATTGTTATTTTAAAATCCGTATCCGGTTAAAGGATTATTAGTAATGCAAACTGAGCAAATAACATGCATGCTGCCCCTACTGCCTTTTGTCAAGTATTCCGCTTCGCTGGCTTTGCCAACGTTGCGAACTTGGAATCGGTGATACATAAAATGCATCAATAAATTGATAAGTGTGTTCAAACACGAATCAAATTCAATTAAATGAGATAAATATAAGACTACCCTCATTTGCATTTATAAGTATAGCTTATGTGAAGTTTGACGTTTGAAGGATACAAGCCAAACAACGGTTTAAATTCAATCTTGCCTTTTCTTGTGCAGTCCTCCTTTACTCTTTGATTAATTTTGCCTGTACATCGAGTTCACTCAGGCCACATATATTCCATTTCAGTACAATATCATTCCACGTAATTCCTGAATAAATAAACGTAACTGCACAGAACCTCGCACAGAAAAATGCAATTGTAAATTTGTCACATTACCATGTGTTAATTATCACATGATTTTTTAGGGGTCAGCTAAGGGGGTCAGCCTGCATTATCTAGCCTGACTATAGCGTGTGTTTTAGCGCCAAAATTCAAAACAAACAAACTCTTTCATAATTTATCTGCATGCGTAAACAAGAATCAAACTTTCACTCTTTACCAACCCTCCTAGGAGGGCCATTAAGCTGGATATCGGGAAGTCGTGCAATAGCGAGATCTCGCCTATTGGAAGAACATCTCATGCAAATATCTGGTTCTAAGTAATCAGATACAGTTCTGTCAGTGCACAGGTGGTTAAATTTTCCAAACTGTTAACATTGGCAAACTGCACATCAAATAACAAACCACCTTGATTTAATACATGGAGGGGAGTTGGCTGGGTATCCAAGCTGGCTCACCAAGCTAGCCCACGTGCACATGCTTTCTGTTTACACTGATGCTGTAAACATATTTATAATTTTAGTGCATTTATAATTACAACATCTTCACCTCATTTAGTATTGGACAATTGACAAATTACTATCATGGTTAGTTAGCAAACTCAGATACTGAGGCAGCTTGCTTCCATGTAATCAAGGCCAAAAATCAGTTTGAATGGGTGTATCTGGCTGTGCAGACCAACTAACAGTTGGTGAATGGCATGCTCGTGAGTCAGCCTGACAAGCTCACCTCATGTAATATCAGGGCAAATTACTGTCTCGGTTAGTGAGCCAGTGGAAATATCAAATCGCACCGATCGCATATTACAGTAAAAATCGCACAAAATGAAAAATAATAGTTTTTGTGATAGAGCTTGTCTTATTTTTAAACATTTTTTTGTAATGTACCGTGAATAATAACAACCAAAATTCAACACTGGCTTCGTGAATTGCGATTGAACAGTTTGGGGCCTGGCACTAGTTATTCTAAAGGATTTCCTATTGTTAGATATATATGAACGCAAGTTAGGCATCTTGCTATTGGCAGACAGGCAAAGTTTCCTTCCTCTTTGTTAAAATGTGCTTGCCTTTGTAATGCAAATGGCCAAATGTAACACCAGTATACTGTTACAAAACAGTTCGAAAAGGCCCAGTAAAACCTCCCTTTAATAATCATCGTGCTGTAAATGTTGATGGAAATGATCGGTCCAGAAAATATCCGAAAGGTACGTTTCATGTTGATGGTGGCCTTATGTTTTGCTCTACATGTAACATTGTTGTGGATCATATACGAAAATCCGTTATGGATAAACACCTCGAGGCTGTGTCACACAAGAAACTGCTAGAGAAGCAAGATGGTACGAGACAAAAACACTCAAAACATCATTGAATTGCAAAACATCCTGCCAAGTTGAAAAAGTTGCCATACTGTCAACACAGTCACACAGTTTGTGTGGCGGGCAATATTCCCTTGCACAAATCCGATGTCATGATGAGGAAATTCCTACGCACTCGTGTGGTGGAGGGGTGATCCCTATGTCTTTGATGTTTATGAAGGTACAAAAGCTGAACTCAAAGAGAAATTCAAAGATAAGCGAGTGGCACTTATTGTTGATATGAGCTCAGTGATGATGAAGGATAGTATGTGTTTGATATATTAGCCGTGTTATTGGATTTTGATGAAGAGAACACTGTTGATTTACTTGCTTACTTACTGGACACTCATTTTCTTACTGTAACAAACAACAGAACTGTTTCTCAAGCTGTTGTAAAGATTGTTCATGAATACTCCATTGATACTCCGCATAATTGAGCCTTTTTCCCGCACAATTTCCAATTTTTTAGCGCACAACATCAGAAGGCCTGCTTAGTGTGCGAGGATTGACAGTGCTTTGGACATATGTGTTTAAACTACCCAAAATGTTCCGGAAACGGACTTAAAGTATTTATTATGATTGTTTTAAACATATTTATCTTAAAATACTTGCAGTCCGGAATAAATCGACAGTCCAGAAAAATTCCAATTCGTGTGATAATAAGATAATTGTGGATATTGGCAGATTGTCTGATCAACGCCAGAGTCAACAGGTCGAAAGCTTGGCAATAAATTAAAATCTGGTGTTTCCACAATTATCATATTATATAACATTTCAATTGTTCAAAGATCCTGTATGGTTTTAAATACTCTTAATAATTGTCAAAGACAAAATTATTGTTATTAATTATTATAGAAACTTGAAAGGAGTATGTGGCAGCATTTAGCTGTTTAAAGCCAAGCATTGAGGAAAAATAAGTTGATATGATTGGTGAAATTTTGGCGACAAGAGAAAATGGAGAGACAGAAAGGAGGAAGACTGGGTTTATTGTACGAGAGCTATTGTGGGAAAGAACAAAGTTGACCAAGTTAAAGAGGCTGTTGGACAAAAACCACCACAAATATTTAAGTCCACAGGCAAAGGCAATGACTTTGCCAAGGTTTAATAGCAAAGAATCATCAAGTCGGCTTCCTCCAGAATGACCTGTTTGGGCAGTCCGCCAACAAATTGACTAAATGTATTTCATGATATATATTGTATGTTTATGACTATGTTTATATTCATTGTATATTTATCTATATTTAAGCTAATTACGATGATTATTAAATTATTTTTAAAATAAACATTTTGTTTGTGTTTAGTTTGTTAAGAAGCTAATAGAGAACTTTGACATCAAATTGTTGTAACTCTTAGATGACAGGGGGGAAATATGGGTAAAGCCTGGGACAGCTGGTTTATCTATTAAAACATCCCCATTCTATTTGTAACTGATTTAGGACCTACTTAAAATACCTAATTTGGCATATAAATATTTCGAAGTAATTGAAGAACAAATTGAAGATCAACCTGAAAGTTTATATTGTAAATGCTACCACCAGAATATGCCTTAGTATATAAGCTATAAACTCAGAAACTTTCAGTACGTTATCTCTAAAACTGCCTGAGAAATCTTGTTTGAAGTATATCTCGATTTTGACCAATCGGCGGCCATTTCGTCAGCTAATTAGCATAATTTATGCAAACTTTTTGTGTGGAAATATTATTTGTCATATGTTCTATCAAATGGTTGTAAGGGTTAATTGTTATATTGTATGGTATTAAAAATGTATTCAGAGGGATCTTGCTACCTTAAGCTACCTTTAAGCAACACTTAAACCTAGATTAAATTTACTTAAACTTATACTTTCTTAAATCCATGTTTAAGCAGCCTTTAAGCCGACTAAGTCAGTTTAAATCTGGCTTTTCGTCATGTGAGACATGCTAATAAAAAAAGGAGCTACAGTTAATAAATAAAGAGCAAGCTCAACTAAAATAGGGTACTCATCATCTTTACCTATTTTATAAATCATCTGATATAACAAATCTCTTCCCATCCCAAATGGTATCGGTAAACGTTCCTTTTCCTGGGTTGGTGAAACAATAGGGGACATAAAATGATAATTATCAATATGAAAATAATGGGGTCTTGTTACGCTTATATATAAACTATCTAAGAAGACGTTATCTAAACTAAATAATGAAGATAGTAATTTAGGGTTCTTTGATAAAATTAACTCATGTGGATCTGAATATCTATGTAAAACATTTTTCATGACTGTCAATATATGGAACAATGTATTTGGATGCTCCTGCTCGAACTGTCCAACATTTATAAAGTTTCGTATCTTTAATTTCTGGATCTTTTAAGCGTAACAAACAAATCCCTGGATAAAATTTGGCAAACACATCGTTTTTAATCTGTAAACATCCAATAATGTCACCATGATAGTAATTCAAAAGACCAAACATCCAAAAGATAAATCCAATCTGAGCATTTTTTACGTATTGAAAATACGTGACAACTTTTAAAATATATATGAAAGAAATTTTGGATTTTTCTTTTTTTCTTCTTCCACATTTGTTTTTCATAAAAAAAAATTTTTCAAAATTGGGAGGGTTGTAAAATAATCGGTTCTTTTTCGACCACCACCAACAAGTTGAGTTTCCATCTAAAATCAAATAAAAAATATATCAATAATATTCAGAAAAAACTTTTCTGGTAAACTAATGGGGGCTTTTTTAAATATTTTTAATTTCTCAGTTATTTTCCTTTATTCTTTTATCAACCCCGTGATTTCCAGAAATTTTAACAAAATTTCCCAACAGGGCCATAAGGGAGTTTTCGACTAGGCCGGGGAACTATTTTTCAAAATAACGGTAAAAACATGCGCTTTTAAAAACATTTTTATTTTCAAAGTTACTTTCCTTCATTCCTTTGTTAATCCCCGTAATTACCGGGTAGTTTAAATAACATTTGGTGACATGCCCTAGCAGGGGGGGAAGGGATTGATTTTGCTCCATTTTTGCCGCCTTTTTTCCCGCTCTTTCTTCTGGTGTTGTCTTTGCGAGTTATAGAAACTTGCATTAATGTCGCAAGATATTGCAAGTAAATAAATGTAGATGTAGATGTATAGAGTGTTTTCGAGGCTTTTGTGGAGTTTAAACGTTTATTTCGAGTTTTCTGTGGCATTTGCTTGGTCTTTGAACAAGTGTAGTCGTAGTAAAGAGTTATTTGGACTATTTTCTGGTGGGGAAAAGTTCGTGTTTTCTTACGATACTTGGTGCGAGCTTGCCCGTGAATTTGGACAAACGGTTAGTTGCTTTAGGCAATTTTTTAGTACAAAGTGGAGGTTTGTTGACTTTAAGTAACCTTTACGAGTGCTGCTTACAGTTGTTTTTCAGTTTTTCAATTGTTTATTCGCTGTGAAAAACACGAATATATTGCTAGTTAAACACTGTTTTTTTCAAAACAGTGTTGTATAAAACCTGACGACGACTACTCGTTTTCTGCTCCTTTTTCTGGAAAACTTGTCTTTGTGAACCATCAGGCTTGCACATTTAAAGGTTTTGTATTGTTTATTAAAATTTTAGCAATAGAAACGCTACTAGAAGTCATTTAAGGCTTGGTGTAAAATCTAAGTACGAGTACTTGTTTACCATTCGTTTTTCTGGAAAGCAAATCTTTGTTAAACGTTATACTTAGACATTAAAACGTTTTGTATGGTTTGATAGCATTTTAAAGGCTACTAAAATTCAGTTAAGGCATTTCAAATAAAGTAAGCCTGTGTTTATTACTGGATTTTAAGACGTACACTGTTATCGTTTCATTTCAGATATCCTGAAACGTACTGGTAGCGTTTAACAAGTGACTGAAACACTAATACAGTAAGTGTGATTTTCGCATTATATTGTAGTACGGTAAAAATGTCTAAGTCATGGTGTGACGAAGACGCATTAAGTTACTGGAGGGGTAGGGGCAGCCATTTGTTATTTAGTGACGCCAATCGGGATGCTAAAATAGCTGATTATGTAAGGAACAATTATGACAGGAATGAAAGAGAACTACATGAACGAGAGGCTTTTGTGTTTCTCTAATTGAAGATTTTACTCGTTTCTCGAATTGCTCACCCGCTCGCGCATTGGACACTAAAACGTTCTCGCCAACTTACTGGCAATGGCAACACCGTTTTCTTTTGGATGCTGTTGATCAATTCGGTTGGCCAGACGTGTTTGTTACATTGAGCCCCTTCGAATGGTCATTCCCGTTTCCAAAGTGGTTGCAGCAAGCGAGGGAAAAACAGGAAGGGGTCCCACGGAACTTGCCGCGTTTGAAACGGTACATATTGCTCACGTACTGGAACAAACAGTAAGGGGTTATCTTTGCGGCAGTAACAGCAATCGCTGGTCGAAACATCAGGATAGCGTCTACATCGAACGTTAAAACATATTTTTACCGCTTCGAATTTCAAGAGCGAGGCACTGTGCACCTGCACTTGCTTGTTTGGCTTTGTGACATCACGAAAATACAACATGGATTGATACGAGCGGATATACCAAATGCAAACGAAGATCTTGCTTTCCTGGTACACAAGCTGCAACGCTCCAACAAACGTGCGCGTTCCTTAAATCTGCAGCAACATGAATCGTACTTCCGTACCAACGAAGGTAAAACGACATTACATCTTAAACATCCGGCCAGGGAGTTTGCATTGAACTTGCGCGCGTATATCGCCATGGTAACGCCAACGCTGAGATGTTCGATGGACTTTCAAACAACCGATGGCAAGTCGATGCTTCTGCGCTACGTAACTTCATATGTCACAAAGATGCACGATGCAATTAGCATAGACAGCTTATATTCGCATCAACTGCAAGGCCGTCAAGCCGCCATCAGACATCTGATTGTTGGTAAGCCTGCTGAACCAGAAATGTGGCTTTCTTTATCAGCGAAAAAGGTGGCATGGACGCCAAGTCGTACAAAACGCTTTACCCCACCCACGAGTGTTTCCGTTACAACCAACAAAATCGTAGGGAAATACTGGCTACGCGATACGGCACACAAAACGAAGAATATCATTGAATGGCTTCGAACGCGTGCGCGCCTTATAAATCGGGCACAACGCTACTTGGGGTGAAAACTTTGTCAATATTCAATAAGGAATATTTTTTCCAGTACGCGTTGCTTAACCGACCGCACACGAACGTTAAAGACGTCATGCATCCACAACACGATAGCATACCGCAGACACTGCAATGGTTTGCCGCATGCCTTTACCATTTTCCTGAATTGTGGAAAAACGAGGAACGTTTGATGTGCTACTTGCAGATGCAAGGACACCGGGTGGAGAAGCACATTAGGGAAGCGGTGAGAAAACGTGCAGAACATTACAGAGGTCATTCGTACTCCGAAACGTACGCCGAAACGTACGCCGAATCGGACGTCACGGAATCCGACTCGGAAGACGTTGACGATACGGATGCTACGCATTCTCTTGCGCTCTCTCCTTGCAAAACAGATTTTTTGATAACTGGTAAACCAGGAGCTGGGAAATCGCATGCAATAAAATCGACCATCGCTCATCTTCTTTCACTCGAAACTAACATTCTTGTCGCCAGTCCAACTGGATTTTTGTCCGCTGTTTTCAAGGCTCAACTTGGTGATGATGTCACATGCGAAACGGTGCATGCAGCCTTCCGTTATCCCGTGGACACGGAAAATCAACCAACAATGAACTGGGCATTGTCTCGTTTCGATCTAATCGTTATCGACGAAGTTTCCATGATTTCGAGCATAATTTTCGATCATGTCATGGCCACGATAACTAGATTAATGTTCAGACCCGTGTTGGTTGTGTGTGGCGACGCCTGTCAGCAACAACCGTTTCGCTCGACAGAGAGAGGGATAATCACAGTGGGTAGCGTTTTAAACAATTCCAAATTTACGAACAATAGCTATCGCTACAATTTGACAGGACAACACCGCGTGGGGGATGTGCAGTATCTAGCGTTTCTAGATCACATCAGTAACTGGATTCCCACTCAAAGTGCACTTGACGACATTTAACGCGGTCGCGTCATCTGTGAGGATAACAATATCATGGCAGAGCGCATTCGCGACGCAATGGAGACACACAAAGACCTCACACTGCTCACATTTACCAACAAAGCAGCTAACACCATAAACGAGCTTGCAAGCGAAACGCTTTTTGCAGATACGCAGCCAGTGGCGATCGTGCAGATGGATTGCGACATGCTGCCCACTGCAATCTACAGAGGGATGCGTGTGACCATTACGCAAAATAGGGACAAGGCAAACAGCATAGTAAATGGAACAGAACAATACGGTGTTTGTCAGATTGCCGAACGGCTACAACGATATGCGAAGGGCGTGTGAAGACGTATTATCAATACGGATGGCTTACGCGAATACCATGTGCAAAGCGCTGGGTCAAACGTTGGCAAAAGTCGCCCTCTGGTTCGATGTGCCTAATATACCAGCTGGCACTGCATACGTTGCTTTGTCACGCGTAAAACGGCTTGACGATATATATTTGGAACACCTTTGAGAACGACATTCTTCACCCCTGTTGCAACCGCTATTGTATAATATATTGAAATTTGTTCATTTGGCAATACTTTAAAAATGAATTTTTGAAAAAAAAAAATTTAAACTTTTAAAACTTTTCAAAATGACTTTTGAAAATGACTTTTAGTCAATGGAAATACATGATCTGGAAACGCGAGAAACTTCAAAGGGGATAGCAAACTAACTATTATTCATGTTGAGGGGCACACGTCCTTTGTCTTAGGTTTATTAATATTTCAACTTGTTATGGCATAATTGTTTCATTATACAGAAAATACAATGGGTCCAGCAACCCTAAAGTGCAGAAATCGAACAAATTGGCCGCGTTGCCATAAACTTGTCATATTTAAAATGTGCTTCTAGCTTGCCGATTGCCTTTAAACTAATCTTGCTTTTTAAATATCTTTGTCAGATGTACAAACAGACAAAACATGGGAAAAGCCAGGACGAACGCCCGAAGGGGATAAATTACTTTAACCATTTTCCTGCAAATTTCCTTATGCCATATGGCCTGGCAAAAGAATCTCCCGACAGCCTAACAATGACACGCAGATTGAACAGTGGCTGCTGCGAATGGTATAACCGGCCACGTGTGGCGCTGAGCGAAATGGCGGCAACAGTCACGGCCAATATGGAGTTGCTGCAATCTTGCTCTTCGCTGTTCGTAAACAAAGAGCTTTTCCAAGAGCGTATGACAGAGCAAACGTCGTTTATGAAGGCGTTGGGTCGTTTGAATACTCAAACGGAGAACAAGCCATCCGATAAAGATGTAAAAACCCTATTGAAAGGTTTGTATGACGACGAGTCAATGCTTAACAACTCAATGGCAGAAATGTTTCAAGTTGGAGGAGCAATGTTTAGCACTGCCATTCAATTTATGGTTGCAAAGCATCTGCTAAGTGATCCAGAAACCTATGCTGCAAAGCTCACGTGCAGCGACGCCAATACAAACCATTTCAAATCAAATCCAGATGTGAGAGGTTTAAAGAGCTTCCTGCAGTCAATTGTCGTCACCGATGACGGCAAGGCAGATCCACAAAAAAGAAGAGAAGTCTTCTCGAAGACCTGGAGAGCTCTGACGAAGAGCTACAGGCGGCCGAGTGTACGAAACAACCGGGAAAAAAGAAAGATAAGAAAGCCCCAAAAACAACAACACCACGGGAAGAAAAAAGTGGAAAGAAACACAAGGGAACATGATGACAAGAAATTTTGAAACACTTGACATTTCAAACAGTTGAAACATTTGTGAAACATGTACATTTCTAATCTTAATTAGCTATTTTTAGCTATTTTTATTAAAAATTAGCTATTTTTATTAGCTGTTTTTCCACACTTTAAATAAAAGGCTATTTTTGTTGCGTTGACAATTGAGACGAATTGACCCAAAAAAGGGAGCAGCATGATTTGTGAGCTTTGAAAAATAGGAGGATGTGGATATTAGCATGGGCGTAATTATGCCACAGAGAAAGGGAGGGTGGGTTGGGTTGAAAACGTAAGATTGATTGGAACTCGTAAAGATTCAGAAAAAACTCAGTATCACAGTGCAGCCCCATGTCCAGTTATCACCACAGCACCAAGCAAGATGGGACACGGCAATTGGTGACCGCACCAAAACATTCATCTCCACCTTCACCTCACACCACAATGAGCAGATAGAGAAAATCCATCAACAAATTCAAAACATCTCTACTGCTCTTCAAAGCCATTCATCACTTGAGGTCTCTACCACACTCATCAACATCGCCTCATCATCACATGCTTCAAAATTATCCAAGCGACCTCATCCATTCAAAGCCACTCCACCAAGCCACAAACGTCACAAACCACCAACCAATAAATCAAAACCACACCACAAACCCACTTCCACCAACACTCTGTCCAAACCACAACACAAAACGGATTTTCGGAAACGGCCGCATTGTCCAAAACCACACCACACACCAGTACCGTCCACCCGCCCACAAGCACCACCCCAATGCCACCAAGCACCTCAAACATCATTCCACCATCCCACACCACCAACACACCACAATCCCATGTTGCATTTGATGGGAAACAAGAACAAGTTTCCCATCATATACAACATGCTCATGAAAGGAAGGCAATAAAATCCTTCCTTCATGAGCCATCACACCGGAGAGCCTGCAGCAAAAACCAAGACAAAAACTACCACCGGCAAGCCATAAAGAACCACACCAACGAGAACCTCATAGTCAACCTCACAGACCACCAAATACCAAAACCACTCCAACCCATGCTCTCCAAAGGCCTAAAATGTGTACCTACACCTCCACCAACCCATATTTAATCCATTGTAAATTCCTTCAAAAAATTCAGAAGGACAATGTACACACACTATCACTCCAGGAACTCATCCGACTCACATCCAAATCCCTTTTGAACAACTGGCACATGGGAACCGCCACTTCCAGACAACCCAAACCTCCTATCCTACATTGCATTAGTAGCACAATCCATCCAACATACATTCAATAGCAATACACAACATCACTTTCCCTCCAACCTCAACCAAGAGGAACTACAATTCCTCGCACACTACAACCACATCAACCAGGATTATGTCATTAAGGCAGCAGACAAAGGAGGTGCTATCGTTATATGGTCCTCAATGGACTATGAAAAAGAAGCATACTCCCAACTTAATGATACCAAATACTATGAAAAAATCCATGGCCATGGAGATACAGTCATAACAGCACAAACATCGACGATAACCAACTACCTGAAGGACCTGTTCAAATATGAAGATATTGACCGTAACACATTCCAGTATCTTCTACCACCATCCAAAGTACGAACACCAATCTTCTATCTAATACCAAAAATACACAAACCCAACAACCCAGGACGACCTATCATATCTGGCTGCAACTCTCCCACCGACAAGCTCTCCTCATTCATCAATTTCCACCTCAAACCTCTTGTGTCAGAGCTGCCATCTTACATCAAAGACACCAACCACTTCTTGCAAACCATATTCACCATACTAACTCCACTTCCACCCAACACCATCTTAGCCACAATTGATGTAAAATCTCTATACACCAACATCCCTCACAATGAGGGCATCGAATGCATTCTAGAAGCATTACAATCCAAACATGGACACATGTGGCCCCTCCGTAAAATCATTCACCAATTTCTTCATTTCATACTGAAAGAGAACTACTTCACTTTCAAAAATCAACTGTACCTTCAAAAACATGGTACAGCCATGGGCACCAAGATGGCTCCCTCTTATGCCAATATTTTCATGGGCTCATTGGAGAAATGTGTGCTATCATCAGCACCGGATAATCTCACCCCTTTTGTTTGGAAAAGGTTCATTGATGATATCTTTCTGATATGGACACACGGGGAGAAAGCATTTCTCAACTTCACCAATCACCTCAACTCATTCCATCAAACCATCAAATTCACAGTCTCATACTCCACCACCAATGTTAACTTCCTCCACACCAACATTTACATCACTCCTAACCGCACAATTGAATCAACTCTCTATGTCAAACCCACTGACCGCATGCCACTCCTCCATAGCACATCACACCATCCAAACAGCTGTAAAAAGGGCCTTATATATAGCCAAATGTTAAGATACAGGAGGATTATCACCAATGATGATGAGGGTTCCAAAACAAAGCCCAAAACCTTAGAGTCATACTCATAGGCAGAGGGTACAAGGACAGTGATATCCTACCATGCATTAACATTGTCTCATCATATAATCAAGCCCAATTACTCATCAGTACCAAGATCGCCACCACCAGTCATACATTACCATTTGTCATTCCATATCATCAAAACCTCGCACCGCTATCATCCATTCTGAGAGAGCACTGGTCATATATAGACAATGATCCTGCGCTATCTCAGATTTGGCCCTCTCATCCATTCATAGCATTTCAACGCCACCAAAATCTCAAAGAGCATTTTGTACGTACCAAATTCACATAACAGTCATCATATCACACCACATATTATATAATCACCATCCACCTCCAATCCCAGTCTACTCCAGTTCTGCTGAATAAAGGCATTGTTACTGCAACATTAAACAAGAATGGATCCTCCACATACCTGTACTTGTTTTGGCTGGAATAATAATTCATCTAGACAACAACTTCACCAATCCTGGATGACCAATGAATCAAAACCAAAAACCACCTGCTGAATCCATCACCTTCAAAACAATGAACCCACTGCAGTCAAACCAATTAACAAATTGTGGCCAATGATCTACAGTTGGTGACTTTAAGGGCATACGGTGTGGCACCATCTTCTATCAACGCTAGGAATTTGAACATTTTGGAGATTTATGAAACCTGAAATCAATCACTTACCAAGTTCCTTCTCCACATATGATGATCACACAACTCACCTACCGAAGAAAAATGGAACTATAATTAGGTTAAATAACGTGGAATACCACATCTACATAATCTCAGTGCACGTATAAATTAGAATTTATATAGGGTGAGGTTGCACAGTACGGAGTGAGTTCCAAAGACATCCTTTATCTGTATAGAACTACAGTACTCTCATTGACTGGATCTGAACTGCGGCCATGACACCTGGAGTGGCACAATTACCAGCACCAAAGTAATTTGTCTCGACCGATAAACTAACTACCATTCACCCTGTCTTGAGATGGCTGCACAGAATTGGTGCTGAATAACTCTTGTCCTTTACACTGTACAAATAGTGCTTACAATCCACAAATAAAGCCACCTGCTGACAATTAATATCAAAGTGGACCCCTGATGTAATACTAAAGGTCCATTCTTAAAAAATTTAACAGAGTATATTATTCACCTGTTATGGGTTGCAACAGCAGTAATGGCATGCAACAGCATATGTATGACATGTGATCAAAGACCTAGGGACCCTCTGATTAAACAGACTACTTACTAGTGTCCAAGTCCTGCCTACATATACTCGTCCTCTGGCCATGTACCAATTAAGAAGAAAGAAACCCCAACTATGATTAATAACATACAAATGCTATAAATATGTGCCAATTTGCAATATTATGTTCATGCAAGCTCTAGGGGAATTAAATACATACAAGATACTGACAATTTCGGTTTCAATTTATATATCTAATTAATTTCACTATCATGGGACAACTGGAAAACTTGGTATGGTCAAAATAATTACACACATTCAAATAATCACAACCCACAGTGAACCAGTCCACTTTAGGGCACCAAAACCAATATTAAAGCTGTCTGATTCTCAAACCAAGTACATATACAATATGAAAAGGAGAAATAAGAGAATACCAATGAGTTTAAAAATACTTAAGACCACATATAAATCTAAAAACAGGAGTGACTTACTGTAAATTCCACTACAATATGAATATAACAACCCCTTTTCGGCAATCAATTTTCACAAATTAACCCCAACTTATCACTGTGCACAAATCATTAGCTATATTATACTTTCCCTTGTACAGTACGATAACACAACTTGCTGTAATTTGATCTCCAAAATTCCTGCAATATATTTTGTAAATATATTCCAACATTTAAACTAAACTGTTAGTGAAACTGTAAATAACTTACTGGAAACCTTCTAGAAACATCGGTCGTCCATCAGAGCATTCGTTCCGTCTCTCCTCGAATTATACGTCGTCGACATAGCCACTCAGCCTCATCATTCCCCACATGGGCTTCCATCCGTTATAAATCCACAAACTGTAATTCAACCGAATCGAATACCATTCATCCACAAACACATTTAGAACGATCACGCATGAAATACTTCATGACAGATCTCACCTTTAAGACACCTTCAACCAATTATCAATCATGGTCCCAAACCACCCCATGCAACCTCTGACCACCACACGTTTCCATAACAACGTTTATATTGTCTTCTCTGTACAGCAACTTCCCCAGTATTATCGCATATGCCCAAAAACCTGTTTCTAAACTGAATTCGTAAGTACAATATCCTATTTTTTCATATCATCCAGTTTTTGCACCGTCACACAATCCAGCACGCCCAAGTCAGGAATTTCCAATGATTTTCGCCCACAATTTTGCATATTTTTTCGCTCGTCTTTTTTCGCGCCTTTTCGTTTTCGACCAAAAAACTTTTTCCTCTCCTACTTTATTTTTCCACTTCCACATGCGGGCACGTCGTTCCAAGACCTGCTAGTAGGTTAGAACGTGCCTTCCCGGTCATGCTTGGAACCTGACGATTCATGACCTTTGTTTTTCTTAAAACAGGGACAAGGTCGGGGTGGCGGACATCAGGCATTCACCTCGGCCTTGGCATACATTTTCATTCACCGTACCCGGGTTTTGCAATTCCTCCCATACCTTCCATGTCCCTTCCCTTTCTTTCTTTCTCCTCTTTTATTCACTCAAAAACACCATTCAATTTCCCTTTTATCAGATATGTCACTCCACTATCCTATAACACCGTCAGCCCAGGTATTCAACACAGATAGACTGGTCCACAAATTTATTCACAGGATCCGAATACCGACTTCTTTTATTTTCCCTTTGACATTGTTTTCTATTTTTATTTCGATATTTTAGTATTTTTTCCAATTTACAATAAAAAATGCTAGCCACTTCCTCGTTTTTCCTTTCCTTCCCTTTTTGTCTCTTTCTCTCTGGTAGTTCCACGGTTTCACACAGACAAATCCTATTCATCCAAACTATCACCACCCACTAGTTTCCACATCGTCAGACCAAATTAAATCGATCAGATATAATAATCCCATACATGTAGTACTAAACTTAAACCCCAGACTCGGGTGGGTCCCATTCCCCCAATCACCACTCTCGAATTTTAATATCTCTACACCCAAATAATTTCAGATGAAAACTATTACAATAACTTCATTTAGTCTCATATTCATTCCATCTCATGTTCATCTGCATAGTCCATATTCCACCAGCAGCAAAGTTTACATGTTGACCTCACTCCATTTCGGCCCATCCATCATCAACCACGTCTACATCATGGGTACCACTATATTCCCAGGATCTGAATACCTGACTTTATACTCTTATTTTCTTATATTTTACTTAAATTTTATTTAAAAAGTTGATCTACATTTCAGGAAAAGGGTAAGAATCATTGTGATCTCCTGGTGAAATAAACCCACCTATAAATGCAAACAGAGAAATAATTATTTCCTGTTACAGCATATCATTCATATCTATGGCATCTGAAAATGCAAACATATGAACAATAATCATGTTATAACATTTTAATTAAATATCACTAGACATCATGAACTCAGATCATCACTATCATGTTCATTATACACTCATTTCACCCACATTCAATAAATCATATCTGCATCCATTCCACTAATCCCATCATATACATGTATTGCCACCAACCCATTACCGTTTATTTTACAACACACCTCACATCACACTGGCCTCCAATCCACATACTGCCTCAACAAATCCATAACCATGGGGCGCAACACTTTTTACAAACACAGATGATCACCCCAGGATATTAACCATCAATCATTCACTGATTCACCTCACCCATACAATTGCACATATCCATTCCTGACTCACATCACAACTCCAACATCTCACTCAAGACTCCACCAATCCCATTTATCATATCAATTAACATTCACTTACGGTACATTGAACCATTTCCCACACTCGCCTAATCCACACATTTAAAATATTCATCAATAGAAACATATTTACACCATCAACTATTCCCATTCAGCTATATACACTATATTTGCAGATGGAAAACTATCTTGTCGATGCCGATATGGAGATGGAGATGTCATTATTAATGATACCACCATCACAAATTGGCACCTTCTTGGGTCCGGATCTTGTCCTGGAGGATGAAGACCGGATCCTCAATTCTGAGGATGACCAAATCACCACACCAGCACCATCGTCACCACCACTGTCATCACCAAAACCATCCAACACCAAACCACAAGCACAACATCATATCCACCCACATGTTGTGATACTCACCCACAACAATACCCACCCATCCACTGGAATCACTACACCAACCACAGCTAATCCCAAAACCTCCTCCAGCACCATCCCACCACCAACATCCACCACCACCCAGTCTGCATTTGAGGAGCTTGTAGCCCTCAACAAGCAAAAATCACGCCATCTCCACCACATCAACATCCTTCAGAAACACACCCACAACCACACAACACCAGTGGCCCTCAGTATTATTCAGTGCAGGACCATGTCCAGTTATCACCACAGCACCAAGCAGATGGGACACGGCAATTGGGGACTGCACCAAAACATTCATCTCCACCCTCACCTCACACCACAATGAGCAGATAGAGAAAATCCATCAACAAATTCAAAACATCTCTACTGCTCTTCAAAGCCATTCATCACTTGAGGTCTCTACCACACTCATCAACGTCGCCTCATCATCACATGCACCAAAATCATCCAAGCGACCTCATCCATTCAAAGCCACTACACCAAGCCACAAACGTCACAAACCACCAACCAATAAATCAAAACCACACCACAAACCCACTTCCACCAACACTCTGTCCAAACCACAACACAAAACGGATTTTCGGAAACGGCCGCATTGTCCAAAACCACACCACACACCAGTACCGTCCACCCACCCACAAGCACCACCCCAATGCCACCAAGCACCCCAAACATCATTCCACCATCCCACACCACCAACACACCACAATCCCATGTTGCATTTGATGGGAAACAAGAACAAGTTTCCCATCATATACAACATGCTCATGAAAGGAAGGCAATAAAATCCTTCCTTCATGAGCCATCACACCGGAGAGCCTGCAGCAAAAACCAAGACAAAAACTACCACCGGCAAGCCATAAAGAACCACACCAACGAGAACCTCATAGTCAACCTCACAGACCACCAAATACCAAAACCACTCCAATCCATGCTCTCCAAAGGCCTAAAATTTGTACCTACACCTCCACCAACCCATATTCAATCCATTGTAAATTCCTTCAAAAAATTCAGAAGGACAATGTACACACACTATCACTTCAGGAACTCATCCGACTCACATCCAAATCCCTTTCGAACAACTGGCACATGGGAACCGCCACTTCCAGACAACCCAAACCTCCTATCCTACATTGCATTAGTAGCACAATCCATCCAACATACATTCAATAGCAATACACAACATCACTTTCCCTCCAACCTCAACCAAGAGGAACTACAATTCCTCGCACACTACAACCACATCAACCAGGATTATGTCATTAAGCCAGCAGACAAAGGAGGTGCTATCGTTATATGGTCCTCAATGGACTATGAAAAAGAAGCATACTCCCAACTTAATGATACCAAATACAGTACTATGAAAAAATCCATAGCCATGGAGATACAGTCATAACAGCACAAACATCGACGATAACCAACAACCTAAAGGACCTGTTCAAATATGAAGATATTGACCATAAAACATTCCAGTATCTTCTAACACCATCCAAAGTACGAACACCAATCTTCTATCTAATACCAAAAATACACAAACCCAACAACCCAGGACGACCTATCATATCTGGCTGCAACTCTCCCACCGACAAGCTCTCCTCATTCATCGATTTCCACCTCAAACCTCTTGTGTCAGAGCTGCCATCTTACATCAAAGACACCAACCACTTCTTGCAAACCATATTCACCATACCAACTCCACTTCCACCCAACACCATCTTAGCCACAATTGATGTAAAATCTCTATACACCAACATCCCTCACAATGAGGGCATCGAATGCATTCTAGAAGCATTACAATCCAAACATGGACACATGTGGCCCCTCCGTAAAATCATTCACCAATTTCTTCATTTCATACTGAAAGAGAACTACTTCACTTTCAAAAATCAACTGTACCTTCAAAAACATGGTACAGCCATGGGCACCAAGATGGCTCCCTCTTATGCCAATATTTTCATGGGCTCACTGGAGAAATGTGTGCTATCATCAGCACCGGATAATCTCACCCTTTTGTTTGGAAAAGGTTCATTGATGATATCTTTCTGATATGGACACACGGGGAGAAAGCATTTCTCAATTTCACCAATCACCTCAACTCATTCCATCAAACCATCAAATTCACAGTCTCGTACTCCACCACCAATGTTAACTTCCTCGACACCAACATTTACATCACTCCTAACCGCACAATTGAATCAACTCTCTATGTCAAACCCACTGACCGCATGCCACTCCTCCATAGCACATCACACCATCCAAACAGCTGTAAAAAGGGCCTTATATATAGCCAAATGTTAAGATACAGGAGGATTATCACCAATGATGATGAATTCCAAAACAAAGCCCAAAACCTTAGAGTCATACTCATAGGCAGAGGGTACAAGGACAGTGATATCCTACCATGCATTAACATTGTCTCATCATACTAGAAATACGTTATACGCAACACCCCTCGCCCGCTTATACTGTTTGAAACTTTTATAGCGTAGTTGCTAATTTACTACTGTAATACTGTAATTTAGTACTGTAGTTCTTTTACTTGAATTAGGTATTAGCCCATTTATTTGCAAAACTGAATAAATTTGCAGTGGACAATATCTCTGAGAGCTTTGTGTTGTTTGAATTTAATTCTTCCATAGGATATCAAACTAAATAGCGTAAACTTTTTAAATTTTTGGGTGCAGTATCTGGCACCTGCACTGAACAGAATAGTGGGGAAGTTTACTGCTGTTTCTACTATAAATCACTAAGAAAGAAATTACAGCACTTTAGTCTCACACGAGAGCAAAACTCGGGCCCCAGGACTGACATGTGTACTGTACCCCTCCCATAAATTTCCATGAGATGTATGAATGATCCCTTAATTGCAAGTATATATTTTTAGACACCTCATACGTTTATAATGTTATTGTATGGTAGTAACAGTACAGCATAATATACAATTATTGGATGAGGTTGAGCATCATGATATCAAGAATTATCCA
The DNA here is from genome assembly GCA_035772405.1 of Chrysogorgia sp. JL179-B06. Taxonomy (NCBI): domain Eukaryota; kingdom Metazoa; phylum Cnidaria; class Anthozoa; order Scleralcyonacea; family Chrysogorgiidae; genus Chrysogorgia; species Chrysogorgia sp. JL179-B06. Next base: position 22,597 of record JAYKKM010000502.1, on the reverse strand, counting down.
GACCGAGGTCAATGTTACCTGCCAAAGCAGATAACTTTGACCGAGGTCTGGATAACTCTTAAATATCATGCATAAGCCGAATCCAATAATTGTTTTATTGTACATTGTTCAAGATAGTCTTACTATAAAAATATACAAACAAATCTACTACAGGCGTTTTTTAATTTGTAATTTTTGCACGTTTGGTCCTAGTGACGTCATCAGTGTTAAATAATTTTTGTTTTGGACACCTCCGTGCAATAATTCACAGTATTCAACAGAAATGAGGTCGCACCTGCCAGAGATTAAGAATTCACTGGAATTGACCAATAGGAAACGAGAATGAATTTTGAATGTATAATAAATGCTTTTAGCCAGTGGAATTGGGGAAACTGTTGAGATGAACGGGTACTTCGTGTTACTGGTAGGTACGCAATACGCATAATGGTTGCAACATTTCATTGGTCTGCAGAATACACCAATCACAAGTGATTGACGTGGCGATGTGGCCGGGCCTCTTGCAAGACCCGGGCATTTTTAAATTTTTGAGTGCAGCAACAGAATAGTGGGGGGGTCTACTGCTGTTTCTACCATCAATCACTAAGAAAGAAATTACTTTTATCACAATATTGATGACTCACGAAATAACCAATGCAGTATTTTGTATAGACACACCAAAGGTTGTTGAAGGAAGAAAGTGCATCTCTATCATACAATGAGTGTCCTTTAAAAAAATCAAATTCGTTCAAATGTCTACGGATGGCATGCATATATAGTGCAAATGTATAGGGGTCCATTCAAATTAGATTTACTAAGACGTACCTATTAGGGATAATATTCCAATTGTTGGTGTCGATAGATTATATACAGTAAGTTGATAATTCTACCTGCCAGCTCCACATCACAGTAGTCCAATGTAGCAATATGGATAACTAAATATTGATGGTCATAATCAGAGGTCTCTAGGCATAATGCATGTCAGGGAAACTGATTGGTTAATAGAAATCCCAAGTTTTGTACCTCTTGTATTAGAAGCAAGTTACATTGTGTAATGCCAGTTAGGAAATTCCAAGGCATTTTAACATCATATCTACCAGTAAAGAGCTATTTTCCATGTTTCAATTAATCTGTTCATACATGTTATAGCACCATTATCTATTGCCTTAATTGACAATATGTGAAGGATATACAACTTTTGAGTTAAAATTAGTTTTTGTAACATTGTACTGTACATTTGTAACAACTGTAATTTGTTAGAAAACAAGACCCCATATATTGATACCAGTGTTAGCATTGAAGGGGCTATCCTGTATAAATATTATTGTATTATTATTATTATTATTATTATTAATACTAATAATAATAATGCATTAACAATAATACTAATAATAATAATAATACCTAATGCAGATTGCAGATACCATATTTGCCATGTAACAAAGCATATAATATATGGCATTGTGTACTATAGTATCTAAATTATATCACCGTGCACATATATATCATAACCTATATTCAGAATGCCATGCCTAGTCTGCTTGTCGACAATGATCTAGCTAACACACATAGTAGCTGTCAACATACCCAATGTGAACTTATAATAATAAGCTGTATTTTACATTGACAGAATAAGTTGTGACCCACTAGGCCAGCTAAGTGTACTGTAGGTCTAACATGTTCCATAATAATAATAATAATAATAATAATAAAGACGTATTAGGAGCATTATACAATAGTCTCAATGCTCTTACAACAATATATATATTCTTAAAGTTACTTTTAAAACTAATTACAGTTTCATTATAAGATAAAGCCTACTACATATTAACACTATGAACAATAACTATTAATTTTAAAAAAGAAAAGTCTTAACTGCAGACTTAAAATTACTGCAGTACTGTATTGGAGTACTGGAGTACTGTACTGGAGTACTAATTGGAGTACTGTAAACACAGATTATATATGGAATACATACCAGTATACAAAACATGGACGTCAAGATGATATCGTCAGAAACATAATATTCCTGGTTGAAAAAATTATAACCTTATTGCCAGTGACGGCCTCTAACCATTGAGCCATCGAGATTCAGATGGAGAGAGGTTACAATGATGCACTGGTTCTAATGATATATGTACTGCCTATGCACAACAGTTACTATATATTTCAGTAATGACTAATGATTGGGTGTGTTAATATATACACTGCTGTTATATCAATAGAATCAGTACATCAATGTAATTAACGTTCACTAACCATCTGAGTCTTGGTAGCTCAATGGCCAGAGCATCTCATTGGAAATCAGAAAGTTATCCCTGTCCGGGACACAGAATAATTTTTCTGAGGATATGAGCTTGCTTGACAATCATCCATGTACTGTATCGTCTGTTTCCCCCCGAGCTCTCCCTTATTCACTACAGCAATGTATATATTAAGTATTAACACGGACAAGTATACATAGTAATGCTTGTTTATTGCTACAAAATTGTAGGCCAGGCCCAGGTCATATAAACACAGCAATAGTATGCATGTTTTTTCACCCTAAACTACTGTATATATAGGCTAATTATCAAGCAGATAGTATTTATAATTTTAATCAAATAATAAACATACTGCCA